>JAUJYS010002929.1:0-13868 GCA_033995665.1 Melogona broelemanni | reverse complement strand
TGTTTCCAATTTATTTGGATAATGATGGAGGGTAAGTGTGATTATGTCGTAGTATTCGCAAAATCATTCTCAAAATTTAATTAAACCATATCTGACTTCGTCGTGCTTTCGCACAATTTATTTATTACTCGAATAGTTTAAAGAAATATCGAATATTTTGTCAGCGTATTTCAGCGGTAACTTAGTGAATCTATATTTCTTATGTAAAATCACTACGTTATTAGAGGATCACGTCACGATCAATTTGATGAATTAAAATAACATCGGTTTTTCGTTCTTAATTTTGATGCATTCAAAAAGTATCGACTAGGTCCATTGGATCCTTAAGAAAAATACCCCGTTTCCCCCGTATCACGGGAAACGTGCCTTGTGCAGATTATCCCGAGATATTTTTGGGTGGTGTGATATGACAGGAAATGTTTTAAAAAACGGTGAAAAAACCGGCTTTGGAAATCCTCCAATCCGTGACTTTGTGCATGTAAGAATTCCTAACGTTATATTTCACCAAGACCGGGTTCTAGTTAATTAATTACAAATGAAAAAATAAATGAAATAAATATTATAGATGCGCATTTTATCCATGTCAATTTTTAAAAAAATACTTGAATAGAGTGGCTGAATTGATTTGTATTAATGAACTACTCTGTATTTGCTATTCTAGTGATTGTCAATTTTTTGAGTTGAATGTACAATTGCGATCTACGCCAGTCGAACTATGAAAATTTGAAATTAGATGAACGCGAGTTGTACACAAATCTGTCGTTAATGGAAAGTAAATGTGAGGTTAAAACTTTTGTTTACCTTCGACAGAAGGTATCACGAGTTTCTAAAACGGGCGGGTGTCTATGGAGTAATTCCAAAAAACCTCTCGTTGCTCAGTCCAGGGACAAAGCCATAACAAAGCAAAAACTGACTTTAGACCCTCGTTTAACTCCCCAATCACTCTCTGAACTCGTTCACAGTGGAATGGAGCTGCCAGGAGGACTTCGACTCCATCGTGGGCGCGGAAGAACTGTTCGATCTCAGACTGTTGGATTACGTCATCACCGGCCTGCAGGCGGGATTACGCTACTTCGTCCGAGTGTCCGCCGGCAACGTCAAAGGGTACAGCGCGCACAAGTACTCTACGCCGATGTCCGCCGTTCCATCCAGTAGGTTGACCCTTGACCGCTAACCCGTTCATGTAGCACGTGATCCTTCCTTGCGAGGTATTCAAGGGCTTTGCCGCTGGCGAACGCCTTGGTTCCAAAAATTATCGTTGGTGGTGCTAGTGGATAGGAATACGGGTTTCTGATTGGCTGGTTGCCGTGTGTTCGAAGCACCTTTGCCCCCATTGCCTTGCTGTTTTTAGAATAAATAGAAAGCAGGGGAGCGAAATTGTAATCACAAGTCAAGAACGTCCAGTGTAGATGACATCGTTGCAAGTCGTGGAAATACGAATTTCGAAAAAACAAACGCAAAACAACCTAAAATAAATTAATCTTCGGCCGCGATATTCTAGAAAAAGAAAACTCGAACGTTCTTTTTCAATTTTATTTCGTTCGTTCTTTTAAATTGTATTCGCGCCGAACAGAATATGTTGGATCTGAAATTTCGACGCGTTTTTAACAAGGGTTACGCTCAAATCAAAAAGCTGTGCACGCGTCAACGTTCGGCTCGACAGCGCTTTGAAAATATCGTTCCGATACTTCCTCTCGTACTAGTTTGGAGAGATGTGGATGGTCGGCAGCCGCGTACGGCCGGCCGTCTCAGCACCATGGAGGATCTCTTCAACCAGATACGGAATTCGAGACCGGAATACGCAGCGGAAATTAAAGGTATTGTCGTCGCTTTGCAATTTTTTTTTTATTTCAACGTTAGGAGCTCGCGAAAGAGTCAAACTATTTTTATTGTAGTATTATGCATAAAATTGAAAAGTTCAATTTGTCTCTTGTAACATTTTTGGCCTCGTTTATTTTCGTTCAGGTATCGCAGACCAGTTGGACACACCGGCTCAACAGCGAAAGAATCAAATGAAGAAGAGCATTCGAAGCTTGTTTACGCCGGCGCCAAAGTTTCACAAGCATTTGAAAAGGTATTTACAACAACTTGTCGCTCCATTTACTTGTTAGGGACTTTTCGTCGTGTCGGTGTTCAAATTGTTTCAATCTCAAATACATGTGTATATTTATTTATTACAATTATATTTAATATTTTTATTTAATTCACTTTTCGAGACCGGCATGTGCCAATAATATACACATTGTATTGTAATAGAAAGTTGGGGTCGGGTCGAGGGGTGGTTCTATAATTCTTAGATATTTTTGAATAACTAGAGATTTTATCCAATCATTATTTTTAGAATAGATCAGTATTTGGAAAAACTTTTAAAGATTGATTCTTATCATATCTTAATGCTAGCTATTCACTGTAAAGAGTAGGGTCAAATCGATAGATATTAAACATTTTAGAAATTCCGGTGGAATGAATTAATTTTTTTGTGCAGTTATTTCATGCGCGACTTTGTCCTACGTAAAGACGTTCATCATATTTGACACCTCTGTTTTATTCTATCGCGTTTTCAGGGGTGTTTTCCTATCATCAATTTTGTACAACGAGGACAAGGTTCTCATTACCACCGAGGAATATCTTCCGGTGGTGGAAGTGGACGAGACTTATCCAAGCTCGTTACACACCGATTTCCACTGGATGATGAAGGTATGTAGTTAGTTTATAGTTCAAAGTTCTCCGTTAATGTAAAGTTTCTGGTTGCGTTTGACATTCTGGTTCTTCGTACGTGTCAGGCTCCGTGAAATTTCAACGCAACCATGTTTAAAGAAAATATCCCAAAACTCATTTTTTTTTTCCAAATTCGAAACGCGTCAGTGTCAGAAAAGATTTTACAGTTATTCGACGAATGCATAATTTCAAATTCATGCTAAAGTGAATATTTTATGCGCTTACCGCGCCACAAAATACAATACATTCAATAAGTACTCATATTCATCAATTATAAACACTTATTAAATAAGTTTCTAAGCAATTCTAACCACAATAAGTTTTAATATTGGTTTGTCACTGATATAAATCATTGCATTTGTTATTGAATGTTTATAAAGTTCTATTGGTCCACCCGTAATAATTATTTTTGCAACTTTGTGGCAAAAATCGTTTAATAGCTATTCTGCGTATTTTTCTAGGTGGCTTGTACGTGGGACGACGTAAAATCTCTGCGGCAAGACATGGACAAAAGTTTGAGTTCATCTACTGTCCATTTTCGAAGCAGACTTTTGCAAGCAGCCGCACAAATGCAGGTAAGGCGATTTGATTAAATAAGAGTAAAAAAGAAACCCGTTTATCGAACGGAAAAACTATATCACAAAACATACCCATGGCGCTGGGAAAGAAAAGTGTCAAACTTTTAGTTTTTCAGCTACAACTAATTTAATCGTTGATTTATAACATGGAAAATTATTTAAATATGTTTATACAATATCTATGCTACAATGTTTTTCCATTGTTTTCGATTTGCTAGTCGGCTTTGGGAGTCCAGGACTTGGGCCAGTTTTTCTACCGGCCAATCAAAGACAACAACGGGACCCTGGTGATCAGCACAGTATGCCACGTGAAGGATATCAAATCCATCAATGCCATATCCATGAAATGGATTCCCATTAGCAAACTCCGAAGAAAAATGGCTCTGTCCGGATTGGAAATTAACGCCGGAGAGATGCTGTTGGCGTCCGTATCGGTGAGTATTCGCCAATTTTGTTGACCGCTTGAAGTCGACCTACTCATATTGAGCCCGTTTAACCAACGCACCCGTTGGTTAACGCACGCGTTCTTTCAAAATCTGCAAAAAAATTAAAAAATTTTCCATTTTCAAAACTTTTGCATTTACACTAGATTCAGTGACTAGATTTAGGGTCTAGAAAAGTTTCGGTTTACTTTATTTCAGTTTATTTTCAGTAAACTTTTTAATAATTTGTAGCTGACATGTAGATCACCCAAATCCAGTCCTGAAAACGCGCAAGATATTACAAAAATGAAAATGTTATTTTTTTACTTGTTGAATTTCTTCATGTTCAAAAACTTGTTTAAAAATCTAATTTATTTTGCGTGTTCAAAACTTGTTAAAAAAATATAATTAATTAATTTTTTATATAATTTGAATTCAGTGTCATGACAAGGATATATTTAATTTGGCGGCTTAATCATTTGCTACTTTCTTTGCTTTGCAAATCGCAGGAACAAATTCAATACAGCCAGCGCAGTCAAGTTCCTATCCAGCGAGGTCTCTACCTCGGCTACGTCAAATTAAAGAGCTCCATGGATCTTATCAGGGTACTGGTTCCGGAGAATACGCCCAATGTTCTTCCCCACTATCGCATCAGAGAAAATCCGCACGTCTCGTGGTAAGTTCCCCCTTTTCATTGAATTGTGACTTTTCAAATTTAAAAAAATATAAAGCAGTTAGTGCTGGTTTTACAACTCTTAGTTTATCTTCGCTAAACTTGTAAGACCCAGTTGGATAATAATAGTTATTTATTAGTTATTTGTTCTTGTTCGTATTTAAAGAAACGGCTCCCATCATCTTCAGATAGTTATTTGTACTCATAATTGTTAAATCTAACTCATCTTGTCGATACAAACTCATACACTTGAACAATTATGTATCAGACATTATCACTCGTAGTAACAAAAATTAAGTAAAGGTGTGAAAATTCGTTTTTCGGATTCAACAATTGATATATAATGAGCATAATTTTTTTTTTGAGATGCTGACTTAAAAAAACTACAAAAAAAAGCACTGATCCAAGGACATCTCAATCGAATAGCCATAACCATTCCGCCACTTAAAAATGTTCTACGAAGTAGCCTCCAATTGCGAATCATTTTACTATGGAGTGCTAATTTCGTAATTACTTTTAAAATTTAAAATTTTAAAATTTGGCGGAAAATGTCCGCTTCCGTTACATTCCGGACGTTGAAACAGACGGACAAGTTTCAAGCAGTGTTATAGTAATATGAAAAAAATATCATTAATTTAAAATAAGATGTTTTAATAATAATAAAATTTGGGCGAATTTATTTGAATTCCTTGAGAGTTGGTCTAAATAAACTTTCGTTTTTTTATTGGAACAAGTTTTTCTTTCGCCAATGCCTTTCGCTTTTCACAACTTCGTTTTTCACAACATTATTTTTTCCCCGCCACAGTGAAGAGTGGGGTTGGTTGACCAGCCTCTGCCGAACACCCGACGGACTCGTCAGTGACGACGACGCCACCTGTGATCGAGACGACGAAACCACCTACGACCCGGCCAAAGAGGACCACGAGACCGACGACGCCGTGGAGGCCACCGAAGACCTAACCGAGGATAACGAAGACGGCCGCGAAAAGACCGACGACAGCGAATCCTACCTCGACGACGACGACAAGGAGCTAGAACGCCAGAAAAACTCGCTCAACCAGCGTCACACTTCCGCTCCCACGGACGCGTCCGGCAGCAGCTGCAACCTGGGAGGCGGCGCTGGGGCGGTGCAGCATAGTGAGGTGCAGCTGCAGTTCGGGCGGCAGGTGCTGTCGGCCGCCAAGCACCTGTTCGCCGCGCTCAAGGTGGATAAGGAGGAGGCGCGCCTGCACCGGCTGTTCGACGTGGAGGTGATCGAGTTGAGCCCCGACGTGGCCTTCGTGCTTGTCCTGCCGTCGGTGGAGAACGTGTGCTCGATTCCCGGGCAGGGCGGCGACGATGAGTTCGTCTCGCGGCAAGGATTCGTGGCGTTGCCTGTGCAAATCTTCGAGATGAGTAAGTGTTCATTTTTCGCCCTCTGTAATTCATCCTTTGCCGGATTTATATCCACCAGGAAAGTTAGAGAAATAATTTTTTGTGCGGGAAAAGGCAGAAAATATTTTGAAGCCAACTGAATTAATTTATTTTTGAATTTATTGCATCGATATTTATTATTTTTGTTGTGTGTTTTACTTATTTCACCAGTACACATGAGCACCTACCAGCACGACTTCATTAGCAGATATTCTCGGTTGTCCTCCATCTTGGAGATGGATACCCTCATGGCTCATCATGCTCACCGGGAGGTATGTAACCCAATTTGAAAAATGGCAAATAAATATCTGGCATGATTTGACTCTCACGCACATGTTAAAAAATTCATCATTTTATCATGTTTTTTCTCAATTTTGACTTATTGTTGCACTTCCGCTATTTTCCATTCGATTTTTTAAAAATATTTATGCAATCTAAATGTTTGATTTTAGTGAATAGACTTCGAAGATTACGAATCGCTTCTTGAGTGTACTAAACATTTTTGAATTGTACTTGAAATTGGATCACATTGGGCATTCCAAGATTGCATGCGCTGAAATGCAGATCGCGTGATCAAATTCACCCTCTCTCAGAACAATTGAAATTCTTGAGCACATTTGAGATGGTTGTTTCTGTCCCTCTGCAAATAAATAAAATATAAATTATTTTGCATTTGAATTTATATTGAATAATTCATGAGACATTGTGATTATGCTGTCTAGTGAATAACTCATCCTGCTTGTTGCAATAATTACAATAATTAGCATAATTACATCGGCATATTTACAATTACCATTCCGGGGAAAAAATAAATATCAGAGACCCGAATTACAAATCCCACAAAATATCAACCGAACTAACATCCGTTTTTCTCTCCCCTCTCCGCATTTCCCGTTTTCCCCACCAGGCGTTCTCGTCCAGCGAGGTAGTCGAAGCCAAGCAGCGTCTGGTCCAACTGCAAGATTTCCAACTTCAAGTGGATAACACCTGGAAGGGCATGCGCTGGATCATGGACGTCCTCACCTACGCCCGCGACAAGCTAGCCAATGGCGGCGTGCCCATGTCCTGCCTCTACGAGCGCTTCGACGTCCACTCCCCCATGGTGGACGCCACTGCCTTCGGCTACCGCCACGCCGGCCCTGTCAACGCGGCGATGGGTGCCGGCCGCAGCATGGACTCGGTCCACCTGGCCCACCACCGCCCCACCAAAAACCGCACCTTCTCCACCAAGCACTCCAGCACCGGTAACTCTCCTTTCCGCGAATCGGACAGCAGGTCCCACCATCACCAACACCAGCCACCCAAACACAACCTACAGGTGCCCAGCACCCCGTCTCCTTCTACCGCCGTCGCCGCTACGGATCCCGGACGCCGCAGCTGGAGCACCACGCTCACCGGAAATGACAAACGAAAGAGTGCTACCACCGCCACCACCACCATCCCCAAATCGTTCAGCGACTCCTTCTCCTCTCTGGGCATCCGAGACATCACCGTAACGCTCAGCCAAGCCGATGATGACTATGCTGACGACTCCAGCCTCAGCTACGACGCCGTCAGTCTTACCCCCAGCCTGCGCTCGGCGTCCAGCGGCGAACTTCCGGTGGAGGAGGTGGCCATCACCAGCCGCTCCTCAGCCGATAACTTTGCCCATCTGTGTCGCCACCACCGAGTGCACCATTCGGAGCCGCCCTCCACTTCCGTCTCGTCCGACGACGTGGGTGGTGGGGTCAAGGAGGAGGTTAAAGGTCAAGTGGATGATGTAGCGGTCACCCGACCCACGGCCGCCGCCTCCCTGCAAGTCCTGGTGCCGCCGACCGAGCCGGGCGTCCTGCGGGTCTACGCCGCCTACGAGACAGGATTAGGTGGCGGGGCTAGCATCCGGCTTCACGTGACCCCGCAGACTACGGCTCGGGAGGTTATTAATTTGGTGGTGCGGCAGTTGAACATGGCGGCCGTGCTGAAGGGCAGGGGGGTGGGGACCACCAACGATCAGTTACCACTGTTCTGTCTGGTGGCCGTGATCGGGGCTAGGGAGCGGTGTCTGCGGGACGACTTCTGTCCGCTGAAGCTGCAGAATCCGTGGACCAGCGGACGATTGTACGTGCGGATGAAGCATCAGGTGCTGGCCGCGCTCGAGCACCAGAGTCACCATCATCATCATCACCACCATCACTCGTCCACGGCTACCATACCGATCGCAGCTCCCTCGGCGGGTGTCAGAGCGCCACCTGGTGAGGAGGATGGGGGCGGTGGCGTTGTCGGTGGCGAGCCGCTGTTTCAGCCATCTTCTCTCTAAAATTGTCTTTGCACACGTGAAAGCGCTGTTTTTATTTTTATTTCTGGAGATTTTAATAATTTCTGGAGATTAGACGAAATGATGGTAAGTTTCTTATTTTTTCTGAAGCGCTGAATTCTAGGAAATGGTGGCAGATTTCGAATAAGAGAAAAATATTTTCTGGATTTTATTACGTGTTTTGCGACGTCACATTTCGTTCAAAGCGCCAAATTCTGGAAAATGTGACATTTTTTTTTTCGTGTGAGAATATTCCAAAAAACGAATTTGGGGTTCAACGAAAAGGTGACGGTGCCGTGTAAACTATTTGGACTGTTGAATGCATTTCCGACGAAGCAGACATAATATTGGTTTTAATATTTATTTAAAAAATAGTCGATAAAGACTATTTCTAGAGGTGTACAATTTCTCGTGCGACGTGTACTTGTAAATAGAATGTTGTTTTTTGCTTGTTGTGGAGAATGTAATTTTTCATGGTGAGAAGAATTTAAGCTGTAGATGCGCAAATATACGACTTATTGTCGACAGTGCGGCGTTTTCGCTGTGTGCGTTGCATTTGATCGGAATTAAAACATCCGAGTTTTCCGATTTATATTTGTAATTGAATTTGTAAAGTTGAAGGTGGAAAGGCCTAAAACGCTGAATTAGTGCGACAGAAATTCCTGGACGGTGTTTTTTATATTTTATCGTGAGAATGACAAATGTCTGCCGTTTGGTACGTAACACTGATCTTACCAAAAATGTAGCCATGCCTATACCTATACCTGGTGTATAAAACGAAACGTACATTCCGCCGCTGAACTTCGTATATGTAATATATTCTAATATTTATATATTGTGAACGGGGGTTTTTTATACACGAAATTTATTGTTCCGAATCGAAAAAATATTGTTGCTGTTGGTAATATAAATTATTGGAATCGTAGTTATCGATTTTTATTTTTCCGATTTGCATAGGATTTGAGTGGCGATGTTTTTTATTGTGATATTTTTTTTTTAAAGATTATTTTGAAAATTGTATCTAATTGTTTGTAAAACGCATGTTTGGAATTTCGTATAAACGTGTCTTAGTGCTGGTAGAAAGCATCACTTTCACATAATTGTATTTTTGTGACTGGAAAGTTCCAAACATTTTCTAAGCTCTCTCTTTCTTGTACACTAAAAATTTCTTGATTGTGTAAGTTGCGTTACGTTTGTGACGAAAAGAGATATATATTTCTTCTATTAGTGCCAGGGACAATTGCTTCATGCACAAGTACGTGACTTGCGTCACAAGTACTTGATACAAGTTAGTGACAAATACATGAATCAAGTTTCAATCGAAAGTTCGAAATTCGAAAATTTTAATTTGTTCATTTCAAAATGGTTAGGAGGATGTAACAATTCATGTTCTTTATGCAGGATCAACAAAAATATAGATTAGAAAATGGGCTGCCAAAATTATAAAAATCATATTTGTTTTTTAGTGCATCACACAACAAAATTCACCAAACTTTGCGTAAAAACCGCACTGAATTTTTTTTTATGGTGTTTAAATTTCATCACTTAGTAAACATCATATCCGTTGAACTCGAGCGAAAATCGAGTTTGGAAGAGATTTGCGAAACCAGGGTTCACATTCAAATGGCCACACATTCATGTTTGGTCCACGAAAGCCTGAAAAAGTTGATTGTACAGAGCTGCACATTTTTTTAGATTAACCATGTACATAAATTGTCCCATTTTGTGAATGTACTGTACCCTTGTAGATCAACAATTCCAGTGTGTATTAGTTCCGCAGTGCCGATGTAGTGATAGTACATATAGGGAGAGTTAAAAAACATGAATACATCTCGCATAATCAACTTGTCGTCAAAGTATACGCTAAACCAGCTCCGTTCTACTATTAGCAGCATTCCATACATAAAGTGTGACTTTAAATTAATTATGTATTAGCTTATACAAAAGAGGTTCTCCCCATTGAATAGCTAGCCGCGAGCACTTCAAAGCAATTAAAACTATAAGATCTAATTAAGACTATATAAACGCCCCTCCCTCACCCCAATATAATTGTAACGTAAATATATCGCGATGTCGTTGAATGCCAGTTATTTCCCCAGCACATAGCTATACATGTAGATTCGCCTCCGCCACCGCTATACAATAGAAGCATTAAGGGGATTTCCAATTTTAAATAATAACGACGATGTTATTTATAACCGGCTATGCGTTGAATTTTCTCAGATGAATGTCATATTACAAATGCGTACAGCAGCGCCATCTATATCCTCCAGCTTGTAAAATAAATAACCATCAGTCAAATCATGTTCGGCAGCTATTTTTCCTTACACCCAACAGGTCGATGGGAAAATACGCTCATAAATAACTGGTTCATTTGGCTTAATTAACCCAAGGTTATTAGTTGAGTCAAATAACCCTGGGTTTAAGTACAATGAAGTGAATCGACACGAAACCGATACTTCAATCCCTAAATTTAATGGGAGCAAATAAGAACACAGTCTAGTTGGTCAAAGGAACACAAAGTATTTTTCTAAATTAACAAAACAAGTGTTTTTTAATCAATTTGCAAACACCGTTCGTTTGCTGCCTTTTGTTTACCTTTTTTTCAGAGTTAATAGTTTTCTCTGACTCTTAAGCTCTTAAAAATTCAGAGATTTTTCATAGCTAATAGTTTAATAAATACCAAAATTGCAGTTTAGTTTTCCTCCAGCGGGTTCAAGAGATCTCAAATGGTATCACTTTCATTTTTCAATTTTTTTTTTCATTTTTGAGGTACCCTGGTCTGATCTGGCCTTGTACTGTAGGTATTATTTTTTATTTATTTTTTCTAAAAAAAAAGCACACCAATAAATTTTTAATGCCATTACGAATAATTCGTGTGCTATATTTTTCTAAAACGGTATCCTATTTTTCCAACTGCAATTTTCCCCATTTCCCAGTGCTGTGGTTACCCTGGAAACCATTCATAATCTTCACGATCAGCTATAATCGTGTTTTTATCGGTCGTTCGGTATCCATCGAAAAAAATGTAGCCGAATATTTTGTTTCGTTTAAATATTGTTTAAATATTGTTAAAATATTGTTTAAATATTGTTTCTAAAGAAAACAAATTTAACAACTACATCTCTTCTCCACCGAGGATTATTTAAATAGCAACGATTGCTGATATTTCTTAAACTAGACACATGTGGTAAATTTTAAGACTTTGGAAAGAAAAAGAAAATACTGAGGAAGTGACATAATTTGTCGCCTAGAAAAAACAGCAACATAAAAAATATTTTTTTACATGTTGCCGTCCTACAATATAACATTCAGCATTGTCCGCGTGCGGCTCTGGTAGTATGAGTACATGTAGTTATCTTTGGATAAGAAATCAAACATAAAAAGAAACCAATTACTATTCTGCATATGATGTTGCTCGAAACACCAATGTTGCTTGTTCGATTAGATCACATGTGTGCGGGTGCATGTACATAGATCATATTTTTTACACCATTTTTGTCCTTTGACGAGAGTAAATGTGTATATCCTGGGCCGTTCATATTGTATGTACATGTTCACACTGAATTTGCCATTTGATTATTTATTACTTAATAAAGTCGAGTACATCATATAGAATCTGCTTCAGCTTGTGGCTTCCATACATGTTCAGGGCTCGATTTGTCATCTACATATTTTAATGAGTTACTACAATGTGTTCCAAAAAAAATATGAACTCAATATTGGTTTCTTCGCCTTCCCCCATCCTCCCCTATTATATTTATTTTGGCAAATCGAACCCTGCACATATTCATATAAACTTTTTAACGATGGATAACGATAAGAAGTTCTTCATTTCTAACCTAAAATAAAAATTTACATTTGCCTGGTAATATTTATTGCACGATATCATATTTGCCACGTTTTAACTCAAGGATAATAGATGTACCAGGTTAGCTATTCAGAGGGAAACGATGCTGATTGGCTAGCGCGTTTTGACGTCACTGGCGACCTCCAGAGGCGGTATATTTGAAAATGCTAGCGTGATGCCTGCCTGCATCCTGCAAATTGCTAGAAACTAATGAATCACAGTAGGCGGTTAACTTAATGCCTTCACCTAACGCCTTATTCTAACACGGAGGCTTGTGGTAATTATTTTATATACAGATTGGTTTGCAGCGTTATTCAACTCCAATTATTTTATTACGAAATTTGAACGTAAGCTCGCAGCTACATATTTCAGCATTAAGTCGTCTCTTATAACTGACGGACAGGGTATGAAAAGTGCAGTTTTTATTGTTTATCCTGGTTAATTAACACGTGTATATTGCATATTTATTGTCTAAAAGTCGATATCTATACGAATTGATCCTTAACTCACGTTGTCAAAAAATCGAAATTTTTGGAAAAAAATATAAGCTATACTATGGAATTTTTAACAAAATTCAAATATTTATCGAGGGTATGAAAAGTGAAGTTTTTATTGTTTTTTCTGGTTAATTAACACGTGTATATTGCATATTTATGGTCTAAAAGTTAATATATACACGAATTGATCCTTAACTCACGTTGTCAAAAATTCGAAATTTTTTAAAAAAATCATAAGCTATACTATGGAATTTTTAACAAAATTCAAATAATTCTCGAGGGTATGAAAAGTGAAGTTTTTATTGTTTTTCCTGGTTAATTAACAATTGTATATTGCATATTTATGATCTAAAAGTCGATATCTATACGAATTGATCCTTAACTCACGTTGTCAAAAAATCGAAATTTTAGGAAAAATCATGAGCAATACAATGGAATTTTTAAAAAAATTCTAATATTCAAATAAAATTCAAATATTTCTCGAGGGTATGAAAAGTGCAGTTTTTATTGTTTATCCAGGTTAATTAACACGTATATATTGCATATTTAATTTCTAAAAGTCGATATCTATACGAATTGATCCTTAACTCAAGTTGTCAAAAAAACGAAATTTTTGGAAAGAAATATGAGCTATACTATGGAATTTTTAACAAAATTCAAATATTTCTCCAGGGTATGAAAAGTGTGGTTTTTATTGTTTATCCAGGTTAATTAACACGTGTATATTGCATATTTAATTTCTAAAAGTCGATATCTATACGAATTGATCCTTAACTCACGTTGTCAAAAAATCGAAATTTTTGGAAAAAAATATGTGCTATACTATGGAATTTTTAACAAAATTCAAATATTTCTCCAGGGTATGAAAAGTGAAGTTTTTATTGTTTTTCCTGGTTAATTAACACTTGTATATTGCATATTTATGATCAAAAAGTCGATATCTATACGAAATGACCCCAAACTCAGGTTGTCAAAAAATCGAAATTTTTGGAGAAAATCATGAGCTGTATGGAATTTTTAACAAAATTCAAATATTTCTCCAGAGTATAAAAAGTAAATTTTCTATTGTTTTTCCTGGTTAATTAACTCGTGTATATTGCATATTTATGGTCTAAAAGTCGATATCTACACCAATTGATCCTTAACTCACGTTGTCAAAAATTCGAAATTTTTGGAAAAAATCATGAGCAATAATTTAAATAAAATAATAAAATTTAAAAAAATTCTAATATTTCTCGAGGGTATGAAAAGTGAAGTTTTTATTGTTTTTCCTGGTTAATTAACACTTGTATATTGCATATTTATGATGTAAAAGTCGATATCTATACGAAATGACCCCAAACTCAGGTTGTCAAAAAATCGAAATTTTTGGAAAAAATCATGAGCTATACTATGGAATTTTTAACAAAATTCAAATATTTCTC
>JAUJYS010002928.1:0-13868 GCA_033995665.1 Melogona broelemanni | reverse complement strand
AACGAAAGCCTGCGCCGGGAATCGAACCCGGGACCTTTGGCTTCGTAGCATGTCCCCATACCCACTGAGCCATTGGTACGTACAAGGAATAGGAATAAGGAGAAATAGGGAATTGTTTACAAAAATTGGGAAATTCAGTAACCCAACAAACAGACAAATCTATTGATTGGGCTACATTTTATTCATTATATAAATTTGTTTCAAATCATTCCTTCATTCTCTTTAATTAAGGTTGGGGAAAATGGGTTTGTCAAACATTGCATGTAAATTGACCTACGGATTATTCATATACTACGATTTTAGATTTGGATGAGGATTATAACCTCGCCTGGGGGCATTATGTTTATTTTAATTTGTACAGAGAAGCCTACTACGAATATTCCCACGAACCAACCCCTGCGTTGGCAGATCCATATTCAGACGAGTTTGCAGGAGATTTCGGAGGTATTAATTATTTTCTACATTGTTCAAAAAGCTTTTTAAATGTGTGATAATTATTTTTGATTTCCAAGAAATGCTGACCTACTTTTGAAGAATGTGAGACAATTTTTGGCTAATGAAAATGTCTCAGTATTATGAACCTGGTTTTTGAACTCTGTATAATTTTTTTTTAAATATCTTAAATATAAGGTTCTGTTTTGATCAGTGGATGCACAGCTCCATTAATGATATTTTCGACTAAAACTTTTTCCTCCCCCACTCATCGCATAGCCAATGATGACTGGCGGTTGGGCAGCGAAAGCTCGCGGCTGAAAGCGCCGACGTCGCGTCCCACCGCCCGAGCGTCGTTCCGCGACCATCCCTACGCGCCGCCCCCGCCCTCCTCCGCACAGTCGCCCACGGCGGCCCCCACCCGGTTCTGAGAGAGGTGGCAGCCACACCCCTCCACCACCTCCAGTGGCGCCAAGCCTCGTGATGACTCGCACGACAGAAACAAAAAAAGACAATCGAATATAAATAGTTGAATCTCACAAAAAAAAACAATCACACACTCACCCATACACCCCCACATCACAACAACAAAACGTTTTTAAAAAATGACAACTCATACAAAAAAAAAGGAAAAAAACCCGGAAACGCCACGCACCGCGTCACTGGAAGTGACTGTGCCATTGGCGCACGTGATGACGTCTCTCCCCCGCATCGGACCAATCATGATAAATCTCGCCCGGAACAAAAAAAAAAGGAATAATCAATCAGCGTTCCCCAGGCGGCAGAGACGCCGCCGCGTCGTTCTGCGAGGTTCGACTACAGCGTCACCAAGCGGGTGGTGAACAACTAATTTCACGGCCCGGCTGACAAGAGAGTTTCAAGGTATATACTAACGTGCTCATTTTTTCGGGAATTTTTCAACTTCCGATATTTTAATAGATTTCAATTTGCTATATGTTATGTCGCCGACCATCACCTCCGAATTTCACCTCCTCTCCCCATCCTCAAACGAAGCTTGTCATGGAATTGCAGATATGTTAAAACCATTGCAATTTCATGGGAAACGTGTCCAAACACGATCCAGGAAAAAAACAACGTCAGTTTTGTAACGTCCACTAAAAAAAGTTTCAATAATTTTTCTGACTACCCGCACATTGCCGTGCCACCTAATAATTAATATCATGACATCGCATGGACATTCTAAAATAATTTTCAGTTGAAATGACTAACTCTGTGGGACCCAGCTTCATACCTCTTATCAATTGTACTTGTAACAGCAATACAAACCAGGCGCTTCTAAAAACCTCATTACTATATTTAAAAAAATACATATACAGCATCACATGTTTACATAAACGATCATTGGTGTCTATTGTTGTAACTATTACAACAGAGTAGATGCTAAATTCTGGCACGGGTATTAATGGTATTAATGGTTCATCAACCCTCAGCAGGTTGTTATTTCGAAGCAAAAATTTCCATAGGAGTTTAATCAGCAAGGCCTGTTTTAACGTCATTGTTCTTTGTTTCGATTTTTGTTATTAAATCCCCCTATTCTTTTTCAAAATTGTTGTAAAATTCGACACAATTATTCTGCTCAATAATATATGAAATATATTTTCGTGTGCACAATTCCTAAAAATACAAAGAAATAGACTAACGTTAGATAATAAATGAGAACCATAAAAGGTGCTATGTATGGGCTTAGAATGTAAAATTATTCGAGTCAAGGATTCATTTTCTTTTTTAAATAAGATATCTTTTTGCTATATAAAGTTATGATTACGTAAAAACGTCCGCCATGTTCTTAGGCTTTACGTGTTGGTTTCACTATATTTATCCAAAGGAATTGTTAAAATTTTCCGATTTTTTTTTTTTTTTGCATATGAATCGCGTGCTATTTCTCTATCTTCCATAAGTGTGGCATTTTGTTATACAAGTACACTGTCCGTAAGTGTAGAAGCTATGAGCCCATATTGTGTAAACCAAAAAAATACATCGTTAGGCAGGCATGTAATATCTATATTTATACGCTTTCAATGCCATATACTTGCTTGCTTTTTCCGTTCGTCGGTGAGGGGGTGGGTGTTTTTCATAGGGGGCGCAACGATCTCAGTTCGAAATATGGCAGCCGTCTTGGGTAATATTTACTTCACTACAATCTACACGTAGATCAAGTTTCAATACATGAAAGTAACTAACGATTTCCTAAATACATGAACATTTAAATATTTATGTATCTAGACTATTTGGCTTTTATCTAAATGATTTTTTTCCCCAATAGAGCCTAATATTCTCGCCAAATGTATAAGCCAATTAAATAATAAAAAAAATGTAAGCATAAACCTAAGATATACATACTTAAGACAAAATTTCCCTGGATTGTTTAAAAATACACTGTATATTATTTTGAAAATTATGGTTTGTAGCACATTCATCTAAAAAAAATGTTAGTTACAGTTCCAAGATGGCCGCCGTTTTCTCAGAACGGGCAACTAGCGCAACTAGCGGCTAAGAAGTCAAACATCACCCCACGCATTGCGTATCGCTTTTAACTCATTAAGCTAATTATATCTCTATATTTGCCGTTTGTTCGTTGCTAAAAAAATTCGTTTCAGAAGAGAACTGTGAAAATCAGGCCACGTGATATATATATACATAAATATATGTACCTGTATATGGAATTGCATAATTAATATTCCTCCCACAATTTTCACGCACATTTCTACTGACTTCAAAACTTCGGGAACGTTAGGTGTCTATGTAGGTGGTCGTCTATGCGTGTGGTAATATTGGGTATGTCGTCTGTTGTTGGTGTAGGCAAACACTCGGCGAATTTATTTCATTTCAATTTCGGTAGAGCCCGATATAGAATCGTTCCGTTAATTCGGATCATGATATTTTAAAGCTTTCTCTATTTGTGATTTACATTATCGATGTAATTCGCCGATCCTAGTTGCTTTAGCTTGTCGAAACTGTCGCATTGACATGAACGCTGTACCTTCCAAGCACCAGATGGCGCTAAGCCGTCAAATAAGAGCGCTGCACTTGCGCTGTGTGCGGCGCTCTCGTGTGGCGCCATTGCTGCTCAAATCAATGGAGAGCGCTCCGCAGCGTTCAGTCAAACATTCCGCTCGTTAAAAAGAATGTTGTTTCTATTTTCTATTGAGCTAAAAAAAATTCTGTCGCTTCTTCACCCTGAATTTCAAATTGAGCTAATCATTTTTTACGTTTTGGAACCAGGATCGGCAATGTTTTCGTATAATGTAAATACCAATTTCTATGGGCAAACGAATTTTCAGTCAAGTTACTTGTCAATATTTGAAATTTTGGTGCTTCTGCTCAGATATTGTTCATGAACACGGTATCTATGTGTAGGCCTAAATCCCGCTTTTCGGTAGTATTTTCCCTCGTGGCCGCTAATTAACTAAATATTTTTCTTTACTTCCTTGCACTTTTTGCTTAACATGGTTTCAGAGAAACGTTATAAACCTATATTTCTAAATGGAAATGGGAGAAACTGTCGGAAATTTGTTTCTCTGATAACACATTCGAATCGATAATTACAAAGCAATCGATATGTTATTAATTTATTGCCGCACACTGAAAGATTCAAAATGTTACGGATATCCCTCTTGTGGCCAACAATGGAACTAACAAAACAGTATGACGCAAGAGCCAGTACTTGCGTCATACTGTTTTACAAGAGCCAGTACTTGCCAACAAGAAAAATGACATTTCCCAGAAGTGGATTTGTAATTAATATGTTAGGGGTTCCAACGTTTCGTCATCTATTCAAACGTAATATTACGTCCACACAGAAATAGGAATCAAAATGTGCGAGAGCACAAAAATGCAAAACGCACCCACAATTTAATTTCAAAGGACTTTCTACTTAAATATTGTTAAAATTATTGAGATGCTGACGTAAGCATCATTGGTACTTACTACTATTAGTATTTTTAAAATAGATATTTGAGATTACTCAAATATCTCTCTTTGAAAATGAAATGTTACTTTTTGAGTGCGTCCGGTATTGTAAAGGCGGCAATATAAATGTGTATTTTTTTTAAGTGTTTTTTTTTCACACCAACATTTTTTTACAATGGTTTCAGCAATTAATTTTTGTGTGACTGACCAGGTTTCCCATATTTACTGACAGTTTTTTTTATAACATCTTGGTCGCAAAAATTATATTAATTTGTCGCCATTTTGCTCATTATTTTGTTGATGTTTTTTATAATTATGTTTTATTTTAGCAAACCGCACCAAAATATGAATTTTTCAGTTTTAATTTATATATAATATGATGCGTGTTGTATATTTCAATGTTACACAAATAATAAAATTTAACGTAATTTTTTATAACAGTCCGGTTAACGCCTTGTAACTCACACAAACCTAAACTAACTAAATTACCAATCAACAGGATTCTCTACTGTACAGTTAGTAGTCACACACAAAGAAAATATAACATCCCGCGCCTTACAACAGATTAATGTTGAATATAAACTCTCAAATGCAAAGCTATTGGCAAACGGGAAAAAAACTCTGTAGGAATATCTTCATCCTAATTAACCGAACAATGACAATACAAATTTAAATACAATTTAAATTAATGTTGAACAGCGCAGTTTGGTGATTCTCCAACAAAAAATAAAAAAAATAAAAAACACTGTAGTCCCTAGACATGCTAATAACAACTAAGAAATTAATAGCAATATGCTGATGAGCCATTATTAAATTATTGACAATAAGATTATCAATTTGCATTGGAAAGCACACATAAATAATTGAATTCCAACATTGAATTCTCATTATATTGCAACTAATTGAATTCCAACATTGAATTCTCATTATTTTGCAACTAATTGAATTCCATAACATTATGGAACTTGTAATATAGTGAAATAATATTATAAATTTCAAAATATTATTTGTAACTCATGTATAATGAAATAATTGAATTAGTAGGGGACACAAACGTGACCTGGTAGGATATGTCCAATACATTCATCTACTTAACTTTTATACTGTTGTTTGAACAACCATTTATTTATATTTTTTGTTTACAAAATATTTCTAACAATTTCAATCAATCAGGACTTGCTTGACTAAACACATATGTTAATTGTCCAAACGTTTGTACATTAACACGAAAGATCTTAAATAATTTATAACTTCAATCAGCCGTTGTACAAGACACAAGCTTGTCTATATTCAGAGAACAACGCATGTATTCATCAGGCTTATCGATAGTTCGGCTATGCAGCCTCGGTGATCTTTGCTATCTGAGAGAGATTCACCGTGAAGAAAATCGTGACTTATTAAGGTAAATTTCGTTCCAACCAATACATTTGGAATGCTAATTATAAATTCTAAACTCGGAATGACATTTCGTTTTACTCGTGTCTCTAATCTTCCCGAATGTAAAAGAGTCATGTTCCCTATAGAAAACGGCTGATCTAAAACCTCGTTAAAATGAACGGTTACATTATGTTACGCATGTTAACGTAACGTCTTGCAATGCTCATCCAGCATTTTACGTTTCGTATTGTATGCCTTTATACAGATGTTAAAAAATGAACTTTGCATAGAAAAAACGGTTTTTATTTAGAAAATTGGGCCCAAAAACGCCGTTTATTTAATTGCTTCTGGTTAAACATGTCGAGACAAGACTTTTTCGCCGAGCTTCACATTGACATATTGTTAACAAAGTCTCGTCTTGACCGTGTCCATTAAAATTTCACTCAAGACTATTTGATATTTTCGCTCTATCGTCTCAAAAATCAAAAAGTGTAGAAGAAAAAGAAATCTCATCAACCAGACTTTCTTGAACATGTTAATTGAAACATGCTCCAAAATATATACAGTATTGCGAAAACAACTAAATACATTTCAAATACAAGACAAATCATAACTAATTCAGGTTAAGAATAATTTTGAATACACCTTATATTAAAAAAAAAAATAATAATTATATTATTGAACATTGTTTCAAATAAACCTTCAAGTACTAAATGCGTTATTAGATAACTTAGCGCTATGTTCAGTTGATTGCATCATAAGCTCAAGAAGCCTCGATTAGTTCGTTCTAGCGAGGTTTTAAATCAACCTAAAAAATTATTTTAAATTCCCTAAAATATCTAAGAAAATACGAAATAAAAAAATACGAGTAACGGATTAAACAAAACGAATTTATAGTTAGCAGCATGCAAAACAAATCTTGATAAAAAAATTTACACACTACACTTCATAAAGCAGAAAATGCACAGCCATTAAATTTTGTAAATACTCTAGCTGAGGAAATAAAAAAAATTAAAACTATAAACTAAAACGATTAAATATCAATATCTTAAATCATTTTATTTCATAATTTGTGTGCTAAATTAAAAATCACGGCTCGATCCTGTTTAACTAAACTTGCTATATACCAACATAATCTAAATAAAATATAATCTTCTTTTCTAACTAAGATAACGTTTTTTTTATTGTTTGTGAACGAAAAAACTTTGTTGGTAAGGGTGGTGCATTTATTTGCAATATGAAGCGGTACAGTGATGGGTGTCTATTGTCGTTTTCACAGTTGTGCACTAGTTTGTTATAAGCATCCACCCGCTCAATGGGTTTATCCGATTGAATACAGAAACCATATTCGTCAGCAGTAAATTGTGCGAATTAACAAGATGGCGTCATTTTGCCCATTTTTTGTGGAGAAGCAACATGTGTAACGACGCATGTTGTTTGCACGCGACTTGTCCAGGGTGTACATTTTTTAATATGATTAAATTGGAATTTCCAATTTAATAAAAGCCCATTGCAAATTTTTAAATTAATTGCCAATTTATTACGACCGTGAAGTGTGAAGTGGCATAATTATTTTAGTCATAATGACAAGTTCAGAATGTACATACTGGAGATATAAAAGTCGAAACATTTTTTCCCCAATATGAACAGAAAAAATTGAATGTAACCGATTGCATAAAATAAATTATAATTCTTTTTATGCAATCGGTTGTTGACGATTAATCAATATATTGCCAAAGTTAACATTAAGTCCCATCTTAAACGCACTGGTTATACTTTAGTTCTTAATGCACATTTTCACTAGTTTATGCACTACCAAGTGTCACAATTTAGTTCTAAATCTTTCTTTTAAATATTTGTCCATATTTATAGTGCCTGATGAAGATAGAAGTGCCCCGATTCAATTTTCATCTTTGGTTTCTTCGACGGAGCCCCAGCCATTAAGAAACAGGAAGTGACATCACCATAGACAAACCTTGCACCGGAAAAAATGAAATGTGTTCTAATGTGTGTGTATTTTTTTTTAAATTATTTTGATCGTTATGATTGATGGCCGGTGATACAAAGGCTCATTTTAGTTCCTACGCGAATGTATACTGGACATTACTGTGAACATATTTTTAGTTATTTAATTTAAATTATTTATTTTGAAATATTTATCTCGTTTTTCAGATTTTGTCATTGCATACATGATTGGGAATTAAAAACAAACAAACTGGGTTTTATAGATCGTGCCATTGGCGCAGGGCTCACAACAATTGTCCACTGTAATTTTAATCAGGTATCTCTCGTCCACTGCCTGTTTTTCTCTTTATTATTTTCGTACAACATTGTTGTCTTTTCATGTAACTGTTGGATTTATTACAATTTCGAAATGTCCTTCCCAATTGTATTGCAGAGAACTACGAGATACGTCACTGTGTCAAACAACATGAAAGGTCTATCTAACCCGCTTGTCTTATTCTTTGAGTCTTGTAGATTTAATTTTTTTTGCCCACTAGATGGCGTTGGCTCACACGGAGGCGCCAGTTTGTGAAACTGGGCTAAACTACGCGTTTTTGGCCGAGGAGAAGTGACTTTTAAATTGTCAGCAAATTTCTGAAACAACCCTCAACTTTTTACATTGGTGCGTCCAGACCTTAGACTTTATGTTCATTCCTAATTATAAATTCACTTGATTAGACAAATTAATGATAATTTCAATGACTGTATAGCCTCAAATTATTCTCCTAAACATATCAAAAATTATAAAAAAAATTGTATATTGTGATATACACCTAGTATTACTACAAATTTTTAACTGGTAATATTTTTTATACATTATGAAAATAAATTAATGTTAAAAAATACCATTTAAAAATGATTCTCAAACCAGATTTGCATTTATTTTCAAATACACCATTTTCTTCTACAAGCACGAATATGTGTTGTAATTAAATAATCCCCATTTAAATTCATTTATAAATATATATTGCATATCTATGGTTATCTAACGAAATTATCGCAGGTTACGTAATTTTTATATTCACATTTTTTTGTTACGTTATCGTGTGAATTTTGCATGGTTTGAAAAAAAAATTTGAGGCGTTGACGATTTTACTTGCCAGTAATGAATTAGTTAAACGGATCAATTTCATTAGGTAGAAAATTATTGTGTAAGTAAATGACGCAGTGCCTCAACACACCTTATACATTGCTCCAAATAAAAGTAAACAAATGGGACAAGTCGCAATTATCTCAAACACATGTCCAAAAATAGAGTTTCAAGATATTTTAAAATATTTGTAATTTAAAGAATGTGACGGTTATCCTTATATGTGTATACACATGTGTATGATAACCCGTTTTAGATATTTATTTGTTTCAAGTTTGTTACTTTCAAGATTAGATACGTTTTATGTTAGGGATTCCGCCCTTGAGTCATTAAAACCGTAAAGCTAATACTTGCGGTGCTGCTGTCGCTATCCACAAAGCTACTGCAGTGCCACCTGGTTTTATTTCCAGTCATTTGTAGTTTATAGAGGCATCGACAAAAATCGATTAAAGTGATTGATCAGTATAGGGTCAATCAACTTGATTAAATTGACATAAGTGGACTTACAGATCGATCAGTTAGTGTACTTCGCTACCGATCAGTTAATGGACTTAGCGATTGATCAGTTGATGGACTTAATGATCGAAATTACCAATGATCTTCAAGCAATTTGAATAGGTTTCTCGTTTATGAAATTATATTTTAGTTATTTTCACCGGATTGTTTTTCATCAAGAAAGTGCCGTATTCAAACCAGTCTTATCATTCAGTCTACATTTTTGCATTTGTCCACTTGTGTTACCACAAATTCAAAATGGACACCCATAATGTCCACATTGGCGTTAGCAAGATGCAGGGTTTCCCAATAAGGTCACCAGAGTTTCCCATTGGCAGCGCTAAAAAGGAACAACTCAAAATAAAAATAAATCAGGAACAACTACATTGGATCACCCTGCATCTTCGAACTATCGCTAAAACAATATAATTGGCAGCTATCTACCGAAATCAACCCAATTCGTGCATTTTTAATGGTCCATTCTGATTTACGTCGATTATCTTTTTGACGCGAGTCACACGACATTGTCCGAATTCTACTTATTCATCAACGCATTTTTGTGATTGCTTTGGTCGTGACACGTCTAGTAATGCAGTGTTATTTTCGGCATTTATTAAATATAAAATGTATATACACGAACATCCAAGAGCCATGTTTAATTTAGTTGTTTCTGTGTTGTGCGGTGTTCTTTTTCATCGAACGGTATCCATTGCAAATTAATATACACATGATTAAATTGTATTTTTTTTAGGTACTGTTGGTTAAGATTTCTAGGACATATTAGAGGCAAAAAACGCTGTCAATATGCCACTGATATACACCAAAACTAATTGTTACAGTTCCACCGAAAAATCATTACAGTTCCTCCGAAAAAATTGGTACAGTTCCTCAAAAAAAATCTTAACCGTTCCAAAAGTTCATTTTTTTTAAATTGGAATTAAGGCGTTCCAACTTTTCAAATATATCTTAACTCCATTTGCCGCTAAATCGAAAGCTCAAGCAGATTTCGCGGCGTTGTGAGTTTCAATATTTCATAAACATCGGCTGTCGCGCAAGTTAAAAAATAAGTGAGTTTCTCCGCAACCTAACGAATGAAGTTCTTAAGAAAGCAAATGCGCTTTCAAGAACAGAACGTTTTCGTTCGCCTTGCCATACTATCCACTTCCGTTTGCCATCATTGAGAAATGTACACGGATGAAAATAAAATGGGAGACATGGCTTCAATAATTAACAAACATTTATCAAATTCATACAACGAGGGGTAAAAGACTAAATGGTTAAAATAAATAAGGGACAGTGTGGCTCGCCATATCGTAAGTTCGATTCGACATATGGCTTCCGGGGAGCACCTGTAGGCTTATTAAGCTCTTTGTTGACGGCTCCAAAAAAAAAAAAACACACAACACGCAGTAGCAATTTCTGTTTCCGCTAAACAGAAATCACATCTCCATAAATAAATAAGTTAATTTTTATACTAGATTTCTAGACGGGGCACTGGGATCACGTGTCCTGTGCGTATTTTGGTTTGCAGATGCAGCCGCTCTCCACCATGACGTAATCCTGACCGGTCAGCGTGACCGGACCCAGCGGTACCACCAGGAACAGGTAAGGGACGTACGTCTGCGTGCACCGTCCGTGGATGACGTCACACTCTTTGGACCTGGTTGGAAGATTTTTAAAAAAAAATTGTTTAAAGTAGGTTTAATGAATTGTCTAATTAGCAAATGTCATTTTGGATTGTCCGGAATATGCCAAAGAAAATTATGCTGAATATAGACGATGCTTAGAATTGCTTCATGAGTAAAATTACGTATGCATTAGTTTCTCAGTTTTAAAATATAATGTGAACATTAACAAAATCTCCGAATTCTTTCAACATAACATCGATATATTTTTAATTTGGATGTGAATATCGATGTATAGTATTTCTATTTTAGAAAATAATAATGCTATATTTTTAATTTCGCAAATATGATTTTTTTTAATAAATAGAATCGTTTTCTACATTATTTTTACACATTGAGCTACTGCAGTAACTAACTAGCATACCCGACTCTGCAACTTGCAAGCCATGGTAACATTGCACAAATTACGAGTTTAAATAATAGATCGTTGCTATTTTCGTTAAATGATATTAATCAAAATATTTGCATATCTTTTTATCAGATTTCTAGAAAAAAAAATATTATCAACTATCGTTTCGATTTGGCGGTATATCGTGTTAAAATATTTAACAAATACTGTCAAAAAAATTGCAAAACAAATATCTTCCTGCTTCGGGGACGGTCAAACGGTGACAAACATGTATCATAACTTTTTTAACATGAACTTTTTTTTACATAGTTTCTACGAGTCATTAATAAAACTAACAAACAAAAAGCAAAAAAACTCACGTGCACGTCTCGAAAATGACTTGTTGCAACAAATCCGGAAACTTCTGCACGATAGTGACCGGCTCCCCCGAGGTGAGCGACACACCGTAGAGTGGCGCTGTGGTGTTGAACGTAGTTCGACACAACCTATTAGACGGACTCTGACAACTGTTGCTGCACGCAAAAAAAAAGCGAATTCCTTTTTAATTAGGCAATGTAACATTTTCACAATGTGTTTACATTGCAATATAGACAAAACTTACGCTCTTCGGGTGCTGGTGGCGTTGAAAGAACGCTTGGAGCGAGCGATCTCATTGGTCAGATCGTTGGCTTTGAGCCACGCCCTCAGCAGCTTGTCCCGGACGGCGTAGGGATCAGGCATGGCCCGTCCGAGCCTCAGACTTCCGCGGTACGATTTGACCACGCTGTCGATGGCGCTCCTGAAAAGACAAATACAGTTTGGCATGACTACATAGATTTTTTTCAAAAGTTATAAATAAATTTCACCATTCCCAAATTAAGCATGTTTTGCTTTTGTATATGGATTTACATTATGCGAAACCTGGCTCCGCGATCTACACATGTGTAGATGCAATCACGCTCGAACGTTTGCATTCTGTTCTGCGGCTCCAATCATACTTCTCCACAAAAAAAAGGATTATTCCTAGTTTCCGACGAGCCAAAAATTTCATCTGTCATGTTCCTGTACGTATGGTCGAATATGTTCTCGTGACGAAACATACTTTCGACCAACCAGAAGGTCTCACGAGTATCGCAATAAACTTACGTTGGATACTGCATGCCGTTGGGCCCGGCGCATTCGGCATTGTCGAAGGCATCGCCCCACAGATGGCGCAATTTACCGCCGCCCGATTTCTGGCACTGCACCGTCGGCTTGGCCGCCGCTTCAGCGTGCGACCTGACTATTAACAGCAACACAATCTCTGATAAAATCTGCAATGAGAAAAAAATACCTAACGTTAGCACTACTGGCCATTGACGGATGGTGGGTCATTGTTTTTTTTATTGACCACGCAAGGTTGGACAAATGATACCAGTGACACAAATAAGCAAGTAGAAACTTTTTCAAGATGGCGGCGCCCATGGGCAATAGGTTCATAGACTAATGACCTCTAATCATCTCTAGTAAAATATAATGACGTACTATGAATACCTGGCAAATGGTTATTCAAGGTGTCATTACGATTTCGGTGATATCCGGGGTTTGTGAGGTATTACTGTCTGTTAAGAGCACGCTGACGCCATGAACCATTTTCTCTATGAAAGGAAGGAAGATTATACTAAGGCTCTTTCTCTCGCTCTTGTCTTTGAATGATACAGCGTCTTCCAAAGGATGTTTCAGACAAAAACACATCTTGGGAAGAAAAAGCTTTAGCATAGTTATACCTGAAATATAGAATCTCTAATTGTGTCGTGTCAATAGGACAAAAGGGTGAAGCCAATTTGGCTTCAACTTTGCCTAATTATCTCATTGTGATGTAATTTTAAGGATTTTCTATCCCTTGCATCTGCACCCCCCCCCCCACCCCTTTCAAAATGCTGTTAATTTGTAACTTAGAAATATGCGCTACCGTTAAGCTAAATTCGTAAATTTGTTGACTTCGAATATATATATATTTTTTTTTAATCAGTCAATAAAGTAAATACGCATACTATCTTTAATTGACCTTTTAATTTTAATTCAATTTTAGGAGTGGATTTAAATACTGGCAAATTTGAATTGTTTGTATACAGACTTTGTAATCTGACTTTGACAATTTAAAAAGCTGAACTTTCGCAACAATCACAAAAATATAAACATAAGAACGATTGTTTTTTGCCCCAATCTGCAGAACAACTTCGTGCCTTTGGAACGAAATTAGGTTTCACTAAAAATAATAAAAACAACGTACATTGACGAACCATTGTCGGGTCGAAAAATAGAAAAAAGTAGTTCCCCGTTTCGCGAAAGACAGCGAACGGAAGAACAAAAAAAAATCGTTTCTCTCTAAGCCGCCAGGGCACGGCACGGCCCGGGGGCTAGGTCGCCGCGCATGCGCCGAACTTGCTCGTTCCTCGGCATTTGACGCACGAATCACCCGAACAAAAACTACTTTCCATCTACCTGTCAGGAGGTAGTGGGGAGGAAGGGGGGGGGGGCAATATAT
>JAUJYS010002927.1:0-13871 GCA_033995665.1 Melogona broelemanni | reverse complement strand
TCTGCAGGTGGGTGACAGGATATTGACAATTAGTGCAATATCCTGTCTCTCCCCCTCTTGCATTGACCCCCTTTACAGATACATGCGACATGTCGCACGTATCTGCGAGGGGTTTAATGCAGTTCTGCAGGTGGGTGACAGGATATTGCACTAATCCTCAATATCCTGTCTCTCCCCCTCCTGTAGATCCTACCTCCCCGCCCACTAGAGCAGTACAGCAATGGCATAGAACCCTCACACCACCTGGTGGCCCTTGAGAGTACTATTACACCATGTTGATATAGAACCAGATAGAGTCAGTTCCATCAGGATTAGTGATGACCTCACTAGTGTACTTATGCTAGAATTCTTAGCTTAATTTTACTCTGTACAGATTGCAGTCAAGTCGCATTTTAGCTCTCTCTTCTGTTTGCACATATTAGACTGTAAAGCAACACGCTTCACCCTATACTTGTTTTATAAAAGCATCATGCCGCGAACACGATCACAAACTGCCGCAGAAAAAATTCCAGCCGTGAAAACAAGAATTGTCTACAGGAGCTGCTCAATGCCCGGACCACCATCCTACATTTCCGAAAATGGTTCAGTTATAGAAGAGGATGTATCAACAGAAGTCGATATTTCTATTCAAGCTTCTCATGAACCGCCTACACAATGTGATGTTGAAACCGACATGTGTCAAATTGATAAAAAGCAGAGGCGATACATATCTGTAGGCAACTTTAGAGGATTGAAATATATAAAGATTCGTGATTACTATTATAATTTCAACAAAGCAAAGTGGCATGTCGGAAGACGAGGCATCAATTTAACTGCACAGCATTGGGATGCCTTGAAGGCTCACATGTCTATTATTGATGCTCAATTACGACTATCTTTGGATTCAAATGTATATTAAATATGTTAATAAATTTTGATAAATCTTCATTTACTGTGTTGCCTTGTCTTTTATGTGTATAAGTGTCAGACACCTTAGAGTTAGTTCATTTACACTATTTGCTTCAATCTGTCAACATGTCTTCAGAAGTAGCCTTCGATACTAGATTTCAGCACCCATTTACAATGACTGTATGTGGTGCAACTCAATCAGGTAAAACCTATTTTGTGAAAAGACTACTAGAGCAGAATTCTGATTATATATATCCAAGCCCTACAAACATTATCTGGTGCTATGGCGAGTACCAGTCCATGTATAAAGAAATGGAAAAGTCTATTAGTCCTAAAATATCATTTATAGAAGGCTTTCCCTCAGGTTTATATGAGAGTATCAATCCTCTTCAGACAAATTTACTAATTATAGATGACCTAATGTCTGAAATGAGTAATAATCGTCAAGTATCACAATTATTTACAAAGGGGTCCCATCATAGAAATCTGAGTATTATATATCTTGTTCAAAATTTATTTCCGAGGGGTAATGAATGTAGGACAATCAGTCTTAACACTCAATATCTGATTCTGTTCAAGAATCCTAGGGATAGGCAACAAATAGCCATATTAGGCCGTCAAATGTACCCTGGAAGAAGTAAGCTTTTTGAAGAAGCCTTTCAAGATGCAACATTCAAACCATTTGGATATATATGCGTGGACACAAAACAGAGAACACCAGATGAATTAAGATTGCGAACCAGTCTAGTTGGAGAGGAAAAGTACTCTTACGCATATCTTGAAAAAAATGGAAACTCCCACAAGTAGATTTGATTTATGTCCTAATTCACAGTTAAATCCTACAGTTGCTAAAGTTTTAGCTGCAGGGGTTATTATTCTTATAATGATGACAATTGTAGCAGATATTCTAACTCTTACTAAATATATAAATTCTGTTCAGACAGTTAATGACACCGCATATATAAAGCCTAGACCTAAGACACAACTCTTTAGTACACAGATTGCAAAGCTTCTGACAAGTCATGTTCTCCTCACACCTAAAAAAGAATGCAGGACGTCTGCAGAGGATTCTAAAAAGCGCGCCTAAAAAGAGAAATAACCTGTTAAAAGATGCTGATGATGAGCTTGTCCAAAGTGTCTGTGAATGCTGTGCTAATGTCATTAATGGAAATGTGAAAGCTAGCCCTCATCAAGTTAAGAAACTACGTAAATACAAGAGACAGTTGCGAAGATTGTCAGATCGTAGTATTCCTTTGAAGCAGAAGCGTCGCATTATTCAGAGCGGAGGATTTATTGGTCCTCTTTTAAGTCTTTTAGCTCCATTATTAGGCGGACTTGTAAGCTCATTGACATAATGCAGTATACACGTAAAGTTGCTCTGGTTCCAGTCAATCAGTTAACTGAGGCATCTATACCTAAGCCTAAAATTACAGATACAGTCAAGACTAAAGTCCTTGCAGAGATATGCCATGGCATGGATAGTATACTGGATAATCCTAATCTTACAAGTGAAGAGCGCCTCAACGTGCACTTTCAACTGCTGCAGAGATTACGTCATCATATGAAACCACAAAATTCTGTAATTTCTGAAGAAACTACAAGTAATGACACATCTTATAAAACTGATGACACGGAGGTCCCTGAGATTGAGCCAGTCGTAGCTAAAATTACAGACAAAATTACCGACCGTAAAATATATCCTCCAACAGATTCAATTATTAATGCTTTGCTTCCTCGCAACCGTGCTAAAGCTGAAGCTATTCTGAATGTTATTATAAACAGTCAGGGTCTTCTAGATTGGAACGACTCCAATGAGCTAATCATATCTGGTAATGTTATTCCTAATAGCAATATTGCTGAATTAATAAAAGAATATGTACGTGACAGTAAAAACAAGAGAACCAATCTGGAGGGCTTCAGTCAATTTCATCAGGCTATTGCTATGCTTCCTGGTCTGGATTATCTACGTTCAACTATACATTCGCCTATAATTCTTAGAGGTGTGAAGTATCAAGCACCGCAGACTGGCTTAGTCACAAAGAAAAGTAAAGGCTCAAAATTAGCTTCTACTGTACCTGTAAAGTGGTCACCTTATCATCAGAAAAATTGAAAAACAATTGTATGATGTAAAAACATTTTATTGATCAATAAAAACATACTTTCATCAAATTACAATAGCATGTCATTTATTCATAGCATGGTTCATTTGATTCACAATAAAAAGATCAGTGTCAATTACTATATCCTCAAGGGTATGAGTCTCAATATCTTCTTCAGCAATTCTGTCATTTAGACTCTTATCACATGTGTAAAGCCTCATAATCCTTGGAAAGGTCAGTCCTTGACATCGATGATAGATAAAAAACAGACAATGCACACCACAGTGTAATGATAAATCAGACTGAATAATCCTTCTGTTAAATGTCCAAGAGATGGACCATCTACTCAACCAAAAGTTCCATTCAGAATTATAGAATTCAGGTTTATTTCCATAGGAGTCAAAGAAATTACCCACCATTTTACTGTTAAAGAATATAGCCACCCAATGTCTTCCAGATTCAGTTGAAGGATCTGTATTCACAATTAAAGCAGTGTTAGGTCTAGGCCTATAAGCTAGTAATGTATCTGCTGACAGTACACCTTTAAAAAATGGACGTGTTACAGGATCTTTCTGTAGAAGTGTTGAGAGCTCAACAGAATCCATCTTTAGTTACCAAAGTCAAAAACAACACTGCGGGACTTGTCAATTTCAAGAAGATTTTGAAACTCGGCCATGACAATAACATTGATTGTATCTGGGAGAGGCTTAGCAAATCTAATCTCCAGACTCAAATTGCCAGAGGATGTATTCTGAAAAAGTTCAGAACCTGTCAAGTCAGGAATTAAGTTAAAAGCCCACAAGGTGTATCCTTGAGCATATTCGTCACGATTCATAGCAAGACCATGATCACAGTGTACACCATTACCCATGCCTTCATTTAAACTGTTGTAACTACGAATGTACTGTTTTTCAGAAAAATTAGGAGTAAATGGTTTAAGAGGAATCTGTTGACCATCTACATAAGCGCACATGAAATTAACATCATAATGTTGAAAATTAAAAGGATTAGTTTTAAACGAGCCTGTGAATGCTTCACATTGTACCATGCCTACAACAAATTTCAAAGGCAATTTGCCAAGGAATAAATACTCTTTGTTCACATTAAAAACACCTTTAGTAGCCGTGAATGACGTCAACTCTGTTCTTCTTAAAGGGTATTTAGCAGTCTGAGTGCTCAATACTTCTTCATGTGCCTCTCGTACAGCTGCGGCTATCTTAACCTTTCGGATAAATAGATCAGCTTCCTCAATAACACATTTGAAGTTGACATCATCAGTAGGAGATATAAGACAGAAATCATTTTTAGATTTAATTAGACGTATGCGCAAATTAACACCGTTAATTAAATATCTCTCCATATGCATTAAATCAAGATGTAGACCACCAATCATGTCGACAGACAAAGACTCTGCACACATGTTAAAACGTTTCACTAGGCCACGATTAGGGTGTTCTGTACTTAGAGGGTCAGGATTACTCAGATTATCCTCTTTGTAAAACATTTCACTAGTTAGTTTTGTATCAAGAGCATCAGCTCCATAATTTAAAATTGTTTCTAAATAAGACCTGTATGGATACATGCTAGATGAAGTTGTGACTAATCTATCATTCAGATACACATCAGCTTGTGAGAAAAGAGAATGAAGCCATAGATTAATAGGTACAACTTTATCTGTTGGAGCTAAAGAATCTCCGTTAGACTTAGTTATTTTTACTTTCAGATGTAATTGAGTATTTGCGAGATCAAGATATTCATCTTTTGTACCTTCAATATTAAATTCTAAAGGTCCACTATCAGTTAGACTGGAAATGGGCCGCGTGTGGATATAACACCCTCTCTCTACCTGCTGCTGTTGAAGAGGAAGCTCAAATATATCCAATTCACTTTTACATGCTGGCTGGAAATTCAACATTTCCCGAAGATGTCTGATTTCATTCGCTTTTTGCATGGTGGACCAATACGTTGAATCGTTTTAAGACTGCTAGAAATGAATTTGCGCTTTGTTCCACCCGACTGAGCTCTAACGTGACTGACCAGCTTACTAGCAAGCTTACGACCAGAATGAACAAAACGCGATTTTGCAGAAGCTTTTATATCATCGCCCTCAAGGACATCAGAAGCTACATTCATTCCGGTCCTAAGTAGCTCCTTGCCAACAACCTTAGCCCCTCGAGTTAACATAGGCAAGGCCCTACGAAACAGACTGGCAAAGAAGCCTCCAAAACCATACCCTCTCTGTGTGGGGGATCCTCGAAACACATTAATATTTCCCCCACTCTGATTGTTGTAATATGCAAGATACGGATTATTTACGGCCATGAGGAAATGTGATTTCTCAACAGGCATATTGAACTTGTGACCTTACTCAGTGACGCACTTGACGAAAATGAAGCTTACACATGACTTTACCGGATTCAAATACTATTCTGTCTCCGGTGTCTGTGCGCAAATCAATTTCAATAGTGTCAATATTAACACGTGACACTGGTAAATAGTAAGGTACATTAAACACATGCCTAATATGACCATAACTTGCAGAGTCAACAGGAATAATTCGTAAAAGAGGTGCAAGTGTATCGCCTACATGTTGAGGATGTACAATGTTAGAATAAAGATAAATAGCTGAATTTCCTAGACCTAAATTGGGTCTGTATTTTGCAAAATATGTTGTCTGTCCTTGTGGAGGCAGGTGGATGTCATAGTCAGATATCCCTAACATATCAGCCAATAGTGCATCTTTTTATTAAAAATGATATAGCAATCGGCATTGTTGCAGAATATCATGACTTGCTGTTTATGCTCATTGAAATAAAATTGGAGACATGTCTGCATGTCTTTGTCGAGAGCCTTATTCAATGCTGCTACAAGATCTTTCATTGTTAGATATAGCCCTGTAGCCACATTGACCTCCTTAATACGAAGAATTTCAGTAAAGACATCGGCAGTTTTGTCAGCTGTTGTGTTAACCATCTGTGTAAAGAAATCCTCTTCACTAGACACCTTCTTCTCTTCACCAGACACCTTTTTAGTTTTAGAAAAACCTATCTGTGTGAAAGTTGAATTGTTGGAGGTAATGTTATTCCAGGTCTGCGGAACTTGAATCTACCAACCCAACTTCCCACTCCCATGGCAGATAGAAATCCTTATGAAGAGGGGTAATATAATGAGATGGTGTATTGCCCATGTAAATATCCATAGCCACATTAGAGGGGAGATCTACATAGAAACTCATGTTGACTCATCCAAATCTTAGACAGAAATGAGTGATGAAGACAGAACCCAGCTATTCATACTTGTTGGATAGCCTTTCCATTTGACAAGAACATGATCAGCATTATCTCTCTTGGATTTTCTAAGAATTTTCTCTATGACAAAGACATCGCTATTGATGACTTTCTGAAGCTCTGGGGCATAAAATGTTCCTTCAAGTGTTTCTCCTTCACTGTCTTTAAGGCGATAAACAGGTGGCGCTCTAGGCAATCTCTCTGATACAGTGAAAAGTTCCTCAGTCCAGTTTGGCAGATATCCCTTTTCAAAAATCATTTTCTGTTTAGCAATACATACATAGTCTCCCACACCAAGAGTATATTCACCACTAGGTGTCACTAAGTTACCATAGAGTCTTTGCTTTACAATTGCCTGATTGTCTAGATTAACATGTGATGGGGCCATTCCAATGCTACGATGTCTTGAGTTGTTGTAGCTTTTCATGAAATCCTGAAGCACTGCCAGGTAGCTATAAGTGCTATGCTTAGTGAAATAGCGCCACATTTTGGATTTAAGAGTTCTGTTAAAACGTTCCACAACTGCAGCTTTCATGTCACTGCGTGTTGTAAAGAATCTAATATCCTTTTTCTTAAGTAGAGTCTTAACATGGCTGTTTTCAAACTCTTTGCCTTGATCTGTATTGAAATTCAAAGGATGTCGGCCATCTTTAAAAATCTGCTGAAGAGCTTTAGCAACTTCAGGTCCAGTCTTGTTTTTTAAAGGAATAGCCCAAGCAAATTTGGAGAATATGTCTATACATGTAAGCATATATTTAATACCTTTATTTGATTTAGAATAGAGCTGCATATCACACAGATCAGCCTGCCATTGGTCATCAATACCATTTACAATAACTCTGTTGCGCACAAAATTCCTTCGTACAGGTTTGTGTAGAGTATATGTATATTGAGACTGTAACCATTGTTTGACATCTTTAGGTTTTTCAGTTTCAATAGCTCTGACCAGAGGCTCCACTCCTCCATAGCAGCCTACAGCTCCAGGAGCATAATATATTTTTTCCATTTTTGTTTAAGATTTCTGGTTTTCAATGAATTTCTGTTTTAGAAAGGGTGTTAACCGCACTTGTTCAAACCGCATGACATACTGGTATAGCTTGGAAAAATACACTTGGTTAAATAATGCGGAACTGTCGTATCATTGACGTTCGTGTTTGAGTTCGATTTTCTTTTGCTCTAACAATTTCCATGCTTGTGCAAGTTTTGTGATTCACTGCTTCAAGCCATTCAAAATATTGTTCGATGTTTGATAAATATCGATATTTTACAATCACCCAGCCATTTTGAGGGGCAATACTCATACTTACCAGTTTGTTAGCCATGATGGACGTGTTTTTGTGCTTCATGTGTTTTTGCAAGGAAAGTTTTTAGTTGTTTTGAAGTTTGAGTGCCGTCGTTTGCTTCACATTCATCCTCAGAGTATGTGCTCCGGTCTTTGCAGCTCTGTGCCTGGATTTGTGTCTTCAGTCTTCATGTGTAAGCTATGTTACCATGCATGCATGTACATGTACTCTGACTAATCTAGGTTAGGTTGGGTTAGTAATGTGTCTAGTACATGTCTTTGTACATGACTTGCACTTTTTCTATTAGTTTAGGACTTGGACCATACTAGAGCCACTATGTGTCATCCATTTTGTTTTGGGGCGAGTTGGTCCAAGCTGGCATTTTGTTTGGGGTGCGTTAGTTACATTAAGCTAGGTCAAGTTGGTTTAGGATAAGTTCAGTTACTTGGGCAAGAGAAAGAAAGGAAAGCATGCAAAGGTTAGGATTAGGAAGTATTGATACCACTCGAGCTACTAGGTGGCGTTATGGACGAAAAAGCCGCCATTTTGTTTTGGGGTGCGTTTGTCATGCACTTTGCAAGTGCGTCTTTACACGATGCACAGAAGAGGGCCCAACACACCCCAAAACAAGATGGCCGCCCTATGACGAAACATCATGGGCAGGGGTGCGTCCGTAAATTGTGTCCTTCCCCCAAATTTTAAACGCCCCCCAAAACAAGATGGCTGCCCTATGATGTGACGTCACGTGAGGGGTGCGTTGGTAAATTTACCAACGCACCCTAAAACAAGATGGACGTCATAGGGTTAAAGGTCACATAAGGGGCGCGTTGGCAAATTTTCCAACGTGCCCCAAAGTTTTGGGGCGCATTTACAAAATTGGGGGAATTACTGAATTTACGGACGCGCCCCATTTTTCGTCCATACGAGGGTATACACTACTCATATGTATGTATAATTTTTAATTGAATAAAAGTAAATTAAAACAAAACGATTGTACATATCCATAATATTTGAATGCATGTATGTGTGTATAAATGAATGCCTAATTTACTGTCAATAAACTCTGTTCCTATATCTTTTTGATATAGATTCGTATGATTCCATTTTATTTTTCTTACAAAAAATTAAAAAACTTCACACGGTATACTGCAGCCGTAGATCTTGTGTGGACAGTATCTGTCAGCTAATACTCTTAAATGTCAAATATATGGATACAATTAATTGTAAATGCTAAAAAATTTAGTTTATATTTCTTTTATTTAGCCTTACCTACAAAAAAATCACGAAAAATCGCCGAATTTGCGTGATGCAAATGCATCATTTGCCAGCATTCTATCCAACCTCTCGCATAGACGTACCTTCGCTATGCCGCCTAACGATCTGCCGCCTATTTCACCACTACGGCCTGGATGTAGATGGTATTGCCACAGCTTACACTGATTTAGACATACGTAGGCCACAGAAAATGGTATCGCGCCGACGAAACCAATGACCATCGTTTTTTCTGGTGCATGTTTTCTTTTCACGGAACAAGCAACTCTTGGCATCAGTAACAATATTCAGCCCAGACTAAGGCCGTCAAGTGGTGGAAAGAAGTAACACAGAGGGTTGTGTGTTTCCTTACATGGGTGGGAAATTAAAATTTCTCATTCACAATTTCCCCACCAGAAAATTCAAACGTGCAATCCCGGGTGTGATTCCCGAGGCAATGTAACGATAAAATGTGCATGGCAATTCAGGGTAGCCCTGACACCCACTGTGATTAGGACGTTACGCTTAAGTTACGTGATTAACCAATTTTTTTACGGTGGTTTAGGGCCGTGCATAGAATGGTTTAACACTGCCGCAGTAAGGGGTGGTTGACTAAGCTAGTTAAAAGAGGACAACTAGCAGAGGGATTTGCCGCAAGAAGCCAATACAGTGACTTCAATGAAACGTCCTGCAGGGAGCAGATAGCATCGGCATTTTACTTTATTATAGACGCCATGGATACTCAAAATCATCATTCGACAAAACAAACAAACTGATAACGGCCAGTTAATAGAATGGCAAATGATGGCTTTTCGGTAAATTGATACAAGAGAGCATCAAGATTTTTATAGGCCACGGGAAATAAGACTACGTCCACTGAGAATACGTGAAAAACCGGGCACAGATCGGCATTTTTGCCCAAAACAGTAGGCAAGTATAAACCTCGGCCTAAACACTAGCGGATGGGCAGAGAAATTAAAATATCGAGGAAATCGTTTTTTTTTCATTCTTCCCCAAAAAAAAAAAAAAAAGAAACGTAGGATTATTGTCATTTTTTTTCGACCCGACAAGCGACGATTTCTATAAAAAGTATTTACCGCAAAGCATTGATAACGCGTAATAAATAATTGATGATGCACGATTGTTACGGGTATGATCTAATTTACGGTAGGATTCAATATGCCTGGCATACCTTGACGATCAGTTAATCATAGTAAACATATATGGTCCTCAAAAAGATAAATACATATTGATGACCTAGGGTAAATAATTTAATGATTTTTTCTGAGAAATAATGAAATAAACGCAGCCTGTTTCAAAGTAATGAGAGATTGGGAGCAAATCAGCACGTGACATTTTTTTTATTACGATAAATATGAGAAGTTTCAGTAATGATGTCATACAAAACCGGAGTCGGTTTTTTTTTTTTTTTTATTTGATATCAATTGTAATTAAAACGCCACCGTGAAGAATCGGTTGCGTAAGCAAGATATCTGAAACCACAAGGCACAGTTCAGTTAAAACTCATCATTTGGAGTATTAAGGTGTCGATGTCACCAGCAAATAGTATGGAAAAGAGATTAATTAAATTTACTTGGCGATAAGCAAAATTTTTTTTAAAAAGGAAGAAGGGGATTTGGTTAAATCACCAGTGTAACAATACTGTTTAATTTTAAATAGTAATTGATATATGTAAATTTTCACGACGAAATTTGTGCGCAACGAAAAAGGCGCAAAACAATTTTTTCGATGCGAATTAAAAATGGGAGATGCCACTTAGGTCTCACCATTTAGGATGGTCGAATATTACGGCACAAGGCATGCAAGCGTATTAAAATTTTTTTTTTCGTTACGGCATCAAAGATCCAGAAGGACAGACGGCCGAGAATTTCTTGTTATGTATTTTATATTTAGTAGGTTATAGTTATTAAAAGCAAGACATGTAAGAAGTAGTATTTGGGGACTGGGGACATGGATTTGGCCATTTCGGACGCGTCTCGAGATAATTTGACCGGGAAAATTTTCTGTTTTAAAGCTAACAAAAATGGCAAACATCAAGGGCACGGGCGCGAGATCTGCTAAACATAATCGTCCGGGCTCAAATTTATTGTTTTTATATTGAGCGCGGAATTTTTTACTTTTAACGAATGTAATTTTAATGTAAATGTTTTTTGTTTTTGTTTATATGTAGTAAGGTTTCTTTTGGAAAGCCTTGGGGGTACGGATGGTAACGTGATCATCCTACACCAAGCAAATATCAGTCGCGTAGTCATTTCTTTTAAAGTTAAAAATGAGTTATTTTTTTATTATGCAAGAAATACAAAAATATGGTTTGGGGATCAGGGGTAAAAAGAACAGGGATTCTGACGTGTCAGCAGAGAGAGTCGACCAGGAAAATTTTTCCAGGATTAAAAAGGAAAAACGGCGAACTTTTCGGGGCACGGGCGAGGTATTTCAGTTAAACTCTATCGCCTGGCACAAATATGTTTTTTAATAATGAGAGTAAAAGTAATAACCGTAAGGAAGTCGGACTTCCGAATTTTTTTTTCTAAATGCAGACTGTAGATGTATTGTAAGGTAAATATTTTTTGGTATTTACATATTTTGAGATGGTGACACATTGGAACATGTGATCACACGAGTAAAAAGGATGCAAGAGTATCTTTATATCTTGGCACCAAGTTTTCAAAAAAGTAATTGTTCCTTAATAATTAATTTTAAAGATAAAACAAACTTGGTCGACAAAATGGTCAATTAAGTTATAGTCATTTTTCTTATCAACGTAATCAGCAGGAAAATTACCGGAGAACATTCGGTAACGCTGCAAATATAACTCATGAGGGGGTTATTTTTCAAATTTGTACACAGGATATTTTTTTTTATCCCTGTGGAGTTTTCTAGTTTTTCCTATCCCAATGGATTGAGGGATTTTTACAGAATAAAACTAGTCCTGAGGTTGGGAAATAAAGCTCTACGCAGTGAGCTCCAACCCAGGCAAGTTGGGATCGTTGTATATGTAGTTCTATGTAAACCATGTACAGAATAGGACTCGTTCCCTTGGTGGGGACGTGGAGAGTCAGAATCGACATTTTTTTTTGTTGTTACTATAATGTAATTATTTTAGGTATGATAGAATTACCACGATCACAAATTTAAACTAGGCATTCACACTAACCTTGTAGTTTTCATCTCCCCCCTTCCCACACTAGTTCCCGATGGACCCTATCCCTCCTCCCGAACATGGTAAATCTAAAAAATCCTTTAACCAAAGGGAATACAGAAGGAGGCTTACCCGAATGACGAAAGACAAGGCCCCACCAGGATATAAGCCGAAAGAATGGAACGATTTTAGGGTGTGGAAGGGAATTACGGGAAGGTACAATCCCGCAATTCATGGAATCCCACCAAAACCATTCCTGATCCCACCACAACCAATGGTCGTGGTGGCCAACTTGGTAGTTGGCCAAGACCCTGTCCTCCCACCCCCCGTGGCCGAAGTACTAGCACAGGGCATTGGAGTTCCCGCACAGGAACTCGAGGTGGACTCCCGTAAGGCTGACAGAACGATGGTCCAACGTGAAGCATGACAGAGAGGTCGCGCAGGTGAGAGAAAGGAGGGCCTACCCGCGGTAGCAGGCGCTGCACCATTGGATGATCCTCCCGCACCTATAGAGGTGATTGAGGAGGAGGATGAACCAATTCCCAACCCACCGGTAGCGGTGCAAGAAGTGTTGGACAAAGACGGTTGGCAAATTTGGCCAGCCGTCTCACCTGATGACATTGATCAATTAGCTGGACCGAACCAGCTATTTGACGACATTGAAGCAATGGACTTCAATGCCGAGATTGTGGTACCTGACCTGGAACCGAATCGCGAAGTACAGGACTGGCGCCCACAATACGACCCGATAAGCGACGATGAGGCCACCGTACCATATCAGGGTATTCAGTTCCACGCTGGCCCTGCATACGGACAGTTCGAGAACCAACACCTGGAGGCGGAAGACGACGAGTTGGCCGAGGCCCAACTTTCCGACGAAGCTTCGGAAATAGAGATCCCAGAAGCCATCGTTAATAACTTGGTCGCCGCTCTACAGGATATACCGATCACACCGCCGCCTAACCTAGAACAGGCCGCTGCCGCACTACCAGACGGGCCAGATGAAGGTGCCATCAATGGTCACCAACAACTCTTAGGTCTACAAGGGGTACTGCCAGTAGAGGAGTGGGCCTGGCTTCACGAGTAAGACCACGGGACAGTCAAATTCGGCGGACCATAAAATTAGTGGGAACGCAAAACAGGGAGCTAACTACCAAAGAAAAAGGGACATTAGTAATAAACGGATAAAAAGGGCCAGTATGATAATGTGATATTTTTTTTCTATTAATTCGCGTATAATTCTTGAGTGATGCCATAGCGTTTTTTTTAATATTCAATAAATATTTTTTCATACAAGGTATTGGTGATCGTGGTATAGTAATTTGTTTGTATCATGATTTTTATTTTGAGGGTCAGTTCGTAGAAATCTTACCCCGCGGGGAAGATGGTATTGGAGCTATGCACTAGATAGATAGGGGTATTAGACCATTCGAGAACTTATGATCTTGTTTGTATTCATGTTTTTCTTTTTTGTTCATATATCAACGCAATGTTGGTGCAATGATTAATCAAATTTATATTGCAGAGTTGTGAGATAATTAACGGTCATTTTTTCTTTTAAGATGAAGTTGAATTTTTTGATATGTGTAATAATTGATTTAAATATTACGAGATTTAGTTTAAGTTTTCGACCCAGAAGGGCAAAACGGTATTGGTGCTGTGTTATTTAATTTAGAGAAAATGCAGACCTTTCGAAGACACAGAATGTTTTAACTTTTCGTACTATTTATATAATTTTTTTGTTGTTGTTTCGTTCGTATATGTTGGGGTAGGATAGGTACACGTTTGCGATGAAATACAGCTGCTCTAAGAGGTTTAGGCCGAGTGACTACAGGTCCAGGGGCGAACCTCGAGGAATGGGGTATGTTGTCGTGAACGGGTGCCGCTGCCCCTGCCCGCATCA
>JAUJYS010002926.1:0-13875 GCA_033995665.1 Melogona broelemanni | reverse complement strand
GACCGTAGGCTCATGAGCCATCGGTTAGTACGCTTCCCAGCAGCGGGATTACAGGAACGCGCCACCGCTCCCAGCCTGTTGTCGGCTTTGCAACTTTGACGTTCACTTTTTCAATGTGTAACATCGATTCATGTTGTTAAATGGATATTATTTCTTGCGCACGGCTAGAAAGTTTTAAAATGGAACTTTTGAGTCACAACAATAGTCAAAGTTCATGAGATCTATGGTTTCCGACAGGTTTACCTTTCTCCACATCCTGGTGCAGGGGACTGGATTTGAGGTTGATGTCTTTGATGAGAGATTTGCTCTTGCCCGGCGACAAGCGCATGGACTCACTGCGCACGAAACTACCGTCGTCTTGGGACTTGTATTTCTCTTTGCGGGAAAGTCGCAAAGACCCAGAGCGCTCCAGCTTGGACGGAGACATCCGTCTATCCAGGGTCGGTGATTTTGCTACGTCACACGGGACAGAATACACTTTCATTGATCAATGCAGAAAATAACAAAATAACGAGCATAGACTTGAACGGAGCTCGTTTTAAGTTGACCAGCATTTTTGAAATTAAATTTGCCAACATTTTGCGCAATTGCAATGAAAAAAGAAAAACGAGGAAGTACTTTTGGATTGTCAAGAAAGCTTAGATTCCGGAACCTAATTTTGAAGCATTATTGGTTAAAGCATCTTGGTTCCATAACAATAATGAATGATCGACCGTTCGCGTGAAGACGACAATATTAATTTATGTAGACACATTACATTTGTAGTCATATTATGTGTTAGTTGCAGTTTATAATGACAAATTACGTTGTTCAATCCGCTCGTCTTTCAAATGAAAAATTCCAATAAAATAAATTAAAAATCAGTAAAATAAAGTGCGATAGTTAGGCATTAGGCAATGACAAATGCTAAAGTTATCTTAGGAGAACTACGTCTGTCAATGACAAATTATAAAGTTCTCTTAGAAGAACTACGCCTGTCAATGACAGAGGAATCTTCATCATTCATCTTTCGTCTAGGTCTGATTAGGAACCACAATACCACGATATCACTTTAATTTCTCGACAAGTCGAATCATGGCCGTGGACAATCCTTTGAATTATGAAATTCTTCTCTGATTTTCGTTTCTGCATACTCGTTCACAAGTTTATAGGATAGTTCTTAGCTTCTACCCTTTGATGAATGGTGTGTTGTAAAGCGCCAAGGCGCCAACATTTACCAATAGGCTAACTCTTGCACTAGAAGAATACCTTTGGAAGACATCATCAGGTCGTCCATGTTGGTCTGAATGGAGCGAGTCCTCGTCTGCGAGGGTTTCAGAGGAGCCAGCAACTCGCCGCCGTGCAACTTGTGGATGGCCTCCTCGTTGGTCATCAGAAGAGGTCGCTCGGGAATGGAAGAGATGGTCGTCATGTGGTATGTCTCGGGCGTTACGATGAAGTAGCCGTCTCCTGTGTGGTACACCTAACGGAAATGTAGTGAGAAGAAATAAAAAATTTAGCTGTGGCATGATGTGACATGGATGCCTTTGAAAGGCTACTTACGATTTAAGAAAAATGAAAAGTGAAGAAAAATGACATCACATTATAATAATTCAACTTGTTTATTTTTAGAGCCCCATTTTTGGTACACCTGTTATAAACGTTGTCATATCGTCAGCATGTTAAATGTTTATTTCAATGCTTATAATGCAGATGTATATTTATTATTTGTTAAAAGATAAATGGCATCACATTTTTATCTAACTTTTTTATATTTAAAGCCAATTTTAGGATTACCTAATATAAACGTTGTCATATCACATGACAGCCTTTCATTGGCTCATCAAAATCTACTTTGCTCAAATATTGCTCTTTCTTATTTTCTTTATTTTATTTTAATCCCTATAAACGGGAACGATAACTCCCAGTATGTCTTAAAATTGTTAACAACTTACTCGTGTACCTTCACATATCGCGGAAGCGACAAGAAGGTCCACAAAATCGCGTGAGGCATGTATATTCCATTATCTATGAATACTTTGTACACTGTAAAAATGCCTCTCGTTGAATAAAAGTATAAAAAAAAAAATCGTCATCATACTACTAAATGTTTATTTAAATGCTTATATTTATTATTTGTTAAAAGAAAAATGGCGACTCATTTTTATCCAACCTGTTTATTTTTAAAGCACATTTTTTGGTGCACCCGCAATAAAATTTATCATAGTCAGTATCATATCAGATGTGTTTATGTCTTACCAAGAACAACCATGGCAAAACGAGTTTTCCTTGAATGAAACAAGCGATTTTACGACGTTGTGAGTAGTTTCGATGTTCTTAAATTATTAGATTTGTCATCAAGTTCAGAAAAATCGTGAGGCACATTAAATATAGCAAATCAGTGGGGAGGCCATCTTAACAAAAATAGAAAGTGATAAATTGAAAAGGGAGACTCGCTAGCTGCGTGTGCACAATGGGCACACAATGAGCATTACAGTAAACAGCGAGGGCACATTGCGCCCTTGCTAAATACGCGTCATCCAAAACATTTCTCTCATTTATTACAACCGCATTGTGTGTCTGTGTGTGGGATCCGCGCACCTCCGATAATTAGGTGAAGTGTGTGGTGAGCAAACAGTTGAGCTCGGCACGAATTTATAGGTCTGAAGTTTTGACCTCATCATATGGGATGTGCTTACGAACAACCCATCTAAACAGTGAACATTAGATAAACATTAAAAATCAAAGCTTTATCCTCAGATCCCCGGGATTTCTAATACTAGTGTGCACAGTGTACAGGCTTGACTCAGTGTTGGGTAGGAACGGAACGGAAAAGTTCCGTTCCAAGGAACTGGTTCCTTTTTTTGAGGAACTTAGGAACGCCTAGGTTCTTTCTAATTTTTGAGAAATTAGAACGGGAACTGGTTTCCTTTTTTGAGGAACTGGAACGGGGGATCCCTTTCTGTGTAAAGAGTTCCTTTTGCCATAAATTTTAATTTTCTAAGAGTGCAATTTTCTAAACGTGTATCGACATACGTTCTTTAAATCTATTCCCGAAAATTTCCAAGCGGCCCCGTATCTCAAGAAGCAAATAAAAATTTCATGGGAATCTTAATTTATCTTTCTTTACACACACTGTTACGATATCGAGGTATTACAACAATAATTTTAATGGGAGAAAGGGGAAAATGCGAGAAAGGGAAAGTTCCACATTCCCTTTGAAAAGGAACTACATGTAGGAACGCCCAGGTTTCCATTAATTTCTTTAGAAACTGGAACGGGTTCCTTTTTATCAGAATAACGTGAACTGGAACGGGTTTCTTTTCAAAAGGAACGAACCAACCACAACTACACCACAAAAATTACGCCAGCATGCGTAATTTCAGTGCGCAATTCCAGCATTTCAGAAAAATGTTGCTATTCTTAGATATAATTAAATTATGTCTCAGTGAAATAATGAATATTGGAGTAACAACGTCTTGCCCAGCACCGGGTCCACCGAGAAGATATATAGCCACTATCAACCGCGAGTCATGTTTACAATTCCAGATTCACATACGTGGGTATACGAGTATAGAAATTGGCGCTCTGCACACGGCAATGTTTACTTTCGACAACGTGATATAAAGCCGAACGAACCCGCGCACGCGCTTGAAGACCACTTGCAATGCGCGTCGGTAAATATTGACAAAAACCCGAAACAACCTTCGAGATTTATGCGAATTTCGCCATCCGTGTCGAGAGTCAATCGGCTTATAATTTTTGGCGCCCCCCAGGGCCCTCCGCGAGTTTCTTCTTTCACGCTGAATCGCCAGCCTCAATCCATTCTCCTCAGACCTGGTGCCGAGAAATTGTTAACGCGTTATTGCATGAACCATGAGTCCAATCCCCGTCTTGATAAAGACCATGATAAAGACTTGATAAAGACTTTAAAAAACAAAAAACACATTAAATAAGTTAGTTTTTCAAAAGAACAAGTGTGCTTATGCTGTTTTATAACAAGTGTTATTCAGTCTTTTGACCAAGTGTTATACGATCTTTTGATCAATGTTAATATTTGTAATTGATAAATTAAATTGTCCACTAGCAAGCATTTAAATTTATTTTTAAAAAATTGTATTTGTTATTTACTCGACATTAGTCTAGAGGTGTTCTTGTGTTTTATAAATGCCGGGTCTTTATAGTACGACCTTTAATTTAAAATATATCAGTTGTCATTCTACATGTACATTATATTGACCTCATTTCGCTTGAAAAGAACAACCAAAGCAGTACGTGGTAATTTACCATAGAGTAATAAGTAATGAGTAAATAAAAATAAAAATATGTATATAATCATTTAAGACACGCAATTGACACAAAATATTGTCATTTTGTTTCACAAAGTAGGCAAGCATTTTGAGGTTATTTGAATACCAATGTGATAACTAGTATAACGTACATTAGAGATTTTGGTTTGAAATTCTTGTGCCAAAACAATACGGTACTATAGTCGTGTGTGAGGCGCGGCAAGTTTAACATAATAATGAAAAAATTATCTGATATCGACAAATCATCTTTTTAAATAAGGTCTTATGAAGACATTTCTAATACGAATACAAACAATACTTCATGGGAGTGTTTCATCTAGCGCTAGGTTAAAGGTGAGTTGCACAATATACTAGAAAGATACTCTTAGATGACTTATAGGTAGGTATACATGTACACACCAACAAAAATGGCAGCGGGACCTCTGAGAACAAAGGCTAATTAGACGTTTCAATAATAAACAGAATAGCTTTAGTCCGAGATAACGTTAGGCGTCATCTTTCAAATGATGGAAACGATAATGCTCGTTCTCGCGTAATAAATAATCGATGAATATCTTTACATTTTTTCTCCTTATAGCACTCCCATCTAAAACACAAACAAAAAAATTGCCGTGAACCACAGCTGCTCCTCATTCTTTATCCTTTAACAATAAGAAACAATCAAGGATTAAAACAACCAACTTTCTATTATTGCCAATATCGTTTTTTCCTGCATGGGAGCTGCGAATCCTTTTTCCATAAAATGAATGGTCTTGTGTCTATTCACAATGTACAAGTATTATGTGGGTGTATTGTTAACAATGAAGGACACTAATATTCACGTATGTGTGTATGTGTGTGGCAGCTGCCCACTCTAATACTCAACGAACAAAGGGGATACAGGTAGTAGTTTCTGAAGGAAGTCAATCCCACTACTCAGGAGCCACTTCGCATAGTTAACTGTGTTGGTGTGTCGAACCATTTGGGCCGTTGGCATAAAAAAATGATAAGTAAGGCTAATAACAAATACGGTTTTAGTCAATGTGCATTCACTACTTTAGTGATGTTTGAAAAGGCCTATAACAAAATCGAGCCATAAATTATTACAGAGCTGGTATAAATTTTCGTTTGCATATTTCAAATATACATGATGTTTCAGTTTGCCAGTGGATGCCTGATTTGTTAAACCGTTGGCTGCTATCTGTAACTCGGTGACAAATTAAAATAGCATGTAGTCAAAGACTTGATGACTATCAGCACTAAAAGATGTGGTATCTGGAACTGCATTATAAATCGGGATATCTACACTCTAATGGATATTAATTTTTAGCATACTGCCTATTTTCAAACACAACAACGTAGTATTAATAACAAATAAGGTAACATGGGAGAGAGCCGAAAAACAATTTATTTGAATTGAAATACACTGAAAAAATATTCTAATCGAAATAATTAACACGAACATTGTTATGACATGAGAGGCGAAACAAAAATGCCTCCATTGCATTTACCGGTAATTGTTGTTTGATTAGCAGGATATTGGGTTAAATGATTTACGGTATGATGTCCAAATTCATTAACTAATACAAAATGTGAATATTGCCATAATTTATTTCTTTGAAAGCGTGATATGGTTCGATCAGATTACTCAATTACGCACTACAACAATATTGACTATACTTCGAGCTGCTGAATAAAGTTACTCTCACATCGATTTTCCTTCATCGCAGAATGATTAATGGATAACGGGTCTCTTTCGAGGCGCGGATACTAAAATAACAACAACACTTGAGAAAATAAAAAAGTATATAAAACAAAGTGCACCATTAGTAGCTCAGCTTGCTCATACATATTTACAAACGTTCGGGGATTGGACCCTCGTCGATACAATGCCTCGCCGCGAAGCTTAATGTTTTATTTTATGCCATGGCGACATCATAGTGTTAAAAGGGAGGGTTAGCTCCTTACTGGATATCGTCATGCAAATTGCAGAGTGACGTCAACTTTTCCTTCTCGTTGTGATGGACGCATAGTCGCACCCCGAAGACGCGGTTGAATCAACTTGCGAAGGCGTAATCATCACTCAATTTAGAAAAATGACTACCTAATCCTCGCTACGCCGAAGCACGACTTGGCCTTTACCGGACTTGTCATTGCAATATTTCGTAACAGGTGAAACAATTGGCATATGGGCGGTGGCAATAAGGTGTAAGGGTAGAAGGCGTAAAGCTGAGGTTTCGTACGAGGGGGCGACAAAAACTAGAAATAATTATCCGTGGAAATCACATGGAGTAATGAAAGACCATATTTCATTTTCTTTCCAAAAAATACATACTATGCTGTTTGGTAAACGCTGGCACGTCGAAGCCACGTTTGAAATTCTCTCAGCTACAACAACAACATCGGCTAAATGAAATTTGCCTGGCGCGCCTGCCGCACTGCTCATAAATTTGATAACCCATTTTATGAGACGGCTGCAGTTGCAGTGGCGCACTGGTGCTACAAATCGCGTCTAAACATAAAATGAAGTCTGTTGCATCTGAATACGCGTCCCTGCTGCCATATACCGCCGACATATTGGCAGACTTAAACAGTAGAGGGCACAAAAGAATCTGATTATGAAATGCTAAATTGTCAAATAAAAATTGATTGATAAAAATATGTTCCGAATGCCAATTTATAAGAATGCCAGGTTTTAATCAATTGGCCACCATCTCATTTATTCTACTTAGCTATTACTATTCGGAGTTGCATAAATCAAATCATTTGCCAAAGGAATCAACAAAGAAGCATCACAAACACGAAAACCTACAATTATCAGCCGATAATAGACCGACATAGGGAAAACAGTCAGCTGTGAAGCATGCGAGACAGGTAAAAATATTTAAAATACAATAAGCTGCAATTAAGTTCAGATAGAAAACGATTTACGGCGAGACTGCGTGAATTGTATAATATAATGTGATACGATTGAGTTACGGAGCTTGGCGAAACCTGTCCCGTAAAATATAAGTCAGCAGGAGGCAAGCAGCCACTATTTCATAAAATATGCAGACACAAATTTGCCCGCTGGAGGAGTAAGAAAAAGACTATTTAAAAAATAGGAACGTGTTAGAGTATTGTGTATTACAGACTTGTCAAAATTTGCATCGGATAATTTTCTTACTCGAAAGCAAGAGAGGGCGTGACCGACGTTACCAGCCGTTTTGACTGCGTGCTAAAAATAGGGAACCCCCGTGATTCGCAACTCTTACCGGTATATTATATTGTGTTTTTAAGCGTAAATCTGTAAGTACTTCGAAATAGGGGGGCTTTCACCAATTGTACGTTTCGTTTTCTTACTAATATAGACATGGTTGGAACACCCAGACCGAGCGAATCCGAAAAGTTCGTCACGACCCTAGTTCGAAGACCTTCCAATAATGAAAATTTTGTAAACCCCCCACCCCACACACACACACCATGGGTCTGCTAAAAAAACAATCGTCAATTTAACTGAATAGGTGGTAGACCCTTACGCGAATAAGTGCAGGTTGAACGATCTAATAAATGTTTATCGATAGTTCTAGTGGTAACCAGAATTCGAAAGTATGAAATCAGGTTCCCGCCAAGAACCAGCGTGTAATGTCCCGTACCATTCTTAATTACTAATAATTTGGCGGGAACATAGATTGGAATTTCGGATAACGCCAGTTTGGTGAACAAGAAAGAGAAAAAAATAGAGAGGAGGTGTCAGTTGCAAGATGGCGATTTCCTTTAATCTTTTTCTTTTTATCTTCGATTTCTTTTTTTCTTATTAGACAGGCGAAATGCGTTCGTCAGCGAATACCGAAACGACCGCGCCTACTTTCTATTCTGACCACAAATTATCGTATGAGGCTTAGTCGGTAATTTTGATGATTTTAACGCCAAGTTTTTCCAGATATAATACATTACCTGTGGACTGATTTCGATTGTTTTAACTTTTTCGAGGCATTTTCTATACAAATGATTAAACATTTGAACCAAGATGACCTACATGAGATCAAGCCTGTAAATGTCTTCGCCATGCGTCGAATTAGCTCATTTTGTTATTTTAATTTTTAGGCAAATATAAAATTTATAACACCTATTTTCCAACGGAACGTTTATAATATACCTAAATAACTGGCACGAAGCAAATGGTCGTAAAATTTACAGCAAAGAACAACAAAGAAAAGATATGAAAACTTGGTTGGTCTGGATTATTCGAGACAGGAAATTATTTCCTCAACTTTAAGCAAAATTCAATGGTTCTTGAAGTTATTAAATCGTATCGTAAATTCATTGACCAACTCCATTTGTTATTAAGTTATTAAAGTCAAATCACCCATATCAGGTACTTATCAATGGGAATCGTTCATTGGTCATCAAGTTAAACTGGCATTGCTAACTCAATTCGTTATTAAGATATTGAAGTGTCATCAAATACATAAGGTTATCGGTTATTAAAGTGACATCAAATATATAAGGTTATCGGTTATTATAGTGAAATCACATCGCTAAGATAATTGGTTATTAGGCTATTAGTGAAATTACATGCATACTACTTTCCGTAGATAAAAATGTATAATTTTAACCAAATTAAAAACTAGAAGTTCGGTCAGGTCACCATAAATATTTAGCAAAACACATCGAAATAATCGCCACAACGACACACGCCGCGATGATCGTAAAGAGAATGAGAAAACACGACTGGCGACGACCGCACCATAATAATTGAACTAACTAAGGTCTCATCGTGCCCTTTGAAATCCCCACCCTTAATCCCGAATGCCGTTCTGCCCCCTCATCCCATCACCCTCACAAAATCCATAGGGATAGACCGACCCCTATAGCATCGCCTATGGCTCACTCATCTTGACAGGTCCCCCCCTCCCCCCTTAGAATAGTAAGTGACGTTTCCATAGTGACTATATCCGTTCTTCCTTACATACAGCATCCTCCCTCCAGTTGCTATGGCAACCAAACCCTAATGTAGCGTTGTTAGTCATTTGGAACAGTTTCATATCAAAATGTATGGGCAAAAGGTTTTTTTTCCCTAGCGAATGGATTTTTTTCTCTTATTTTTTCGTGAAAGCTAGATGATTTTTAAGTCACTAATTAGAGAAAAAACATTTGCAATTATTTATAATAATTACAGACAAAATATTTCCGTAAAAAATGTCAAGAAAAAAATAGTTCTTTCAATAATACAAAACAATGTACTGTATTCAAGAACATGTATTTCCAGCGCTTGGCTCTCACCAGTAGCTGTAAGTCCTATGTACGGCACTGAGCATTTGAGGCAAAAGACCATAAAACTTTGCAACAGCAAATTTGCCTTACCATTATGCGCATGCGCAAGCACACAATCGAGCATGACTGAGTGAATGATAAATCTGGCGCCAGTGTCTTCCTACCATGAGCAGTGGAAGATTTATAGGCGGAATTTTTTCGCCCGTTTAAATGGCGAATTTACCGCGCATTGCGAACATTTCTTTCTACACTTTCGCACCAAACTAAAAAAAAAAAAAAATCGAAAAAATATTTCTAAAAATAATAAGAATATACGGTTAGGCAAATTTAACTCTAGCTGCACTGAATGAATAATGAGAAAGAGGGAAAAATATTAAAAAAAAAAACGTAGGAATTCAGAGATGCACAGATTTTTACAATTGGTAATAATAATATGGACTTTTTATGAATCGATCGCGTTACAGCTAGTGTACATGGACGAGTATGAATCTGAAAAATACAATTATCTACTATATTACTTATGTATTTTCTATTATTTCTTATTCATTAATTAGTTTTATTTTATTTTTATTATTAAATAAATATATTATAACATTTAATTTTTTAATAAATTAAAGAGTATGCTGATAGGACGCATTCTGCATGCCCACATTTGTTCTTAAGAAATAAAACTTAACACGTCAGCTGAAGCTTGTAGGATAGACGCTGTACTACGATTTATCAATCATCTGCCAATAATTTCCAAGAGTTTAAACGCGCGCTCTCAAAACAAGATTTTCACGCACTTTAATACGATTTCGTGGTTGCCAATTTGAAACGCACCAAAAGTCAATGACCAAGTGCATTACGTGGAGTTTGGCGCTGAATATTTTGACAATCCTGTCCAGCCGACCACCGAACAAACTGATGGGAGGTAATTTCGCAGTTATGCAAACCGGCTGAAACCTCTAACGGTAAAACGGCTAATAGCGCTAATACACGCTTGTTATTCTGCTAGTCTACCACGCATTTGGTTAGAATAAAAGTCAGCGCACGTTTTAGGAACATAATATCATTTACCTGCCGCGCGGATACATTACGCAACAAATATAACTCATAGATAATTTGGTACGGTTCGATCGAAGAAACCGCAATAATGGTGGATAATCTTCGGGATAGAAGAACTTTGAGAAATACCTAACGACCTAGTCACGCCATTTGCTGTGGGTTTTACCTTTTACCTATTTGCGACGTCGGAAGCTGGCGGACAATAAATACTTCAATTTAGCTACGAATAAAAATTGTTTATGGCCATGAGTCTATACACTTGTGCGCACGATGCTAAAGTAGAATTCCATTAAAAAGCACTATTTCATTTACAGCCTTCGTGGATTCCAATGAAGGCACAGAAGAATCTATACACGATTTCAGCACAAATAAAAAAGGCACCAAAAACAAAAACAATTCAGTGTTAGATGAAGTCATGCTACAATTTAAATAATATATTCACACTAGGACGAGGAGACCTCTATTGGAATTGGGCGCAAAAGTACTCGATAATAAATTACCAGCAATCACAGTTTCAGCAAATTTCAGCTCCTCAGAGCAATAACTTGAACTTCAAAAATCAAAGAATGTTTTTGGATAATTTCTTATTTAAAAAAAAAAATGAAATTCGGAAAGGGATTGGTGAATGTTTTATGTTCAAAATAACAGAAAATAATTAAAATTTTAAAATTTTATGCGTTGACCGATGGAAACATTATTTCAGCCGTACATTTTTTATGTTTTTTCTCAAGCATGTGAAAATCTAGTATCGGTATTTACAATGGCCTGCTGTTTGGATACTGCGTTGTACGTTGCCAAAAAATTAAGTGAGTTTCGAGAGTATCGACTTTGGAAATGATTGCTGAGAAGAAAAAAAACCACACATGTCGTAAATTATTATCCTATTAGTCAAGACATGTTTTCCAATTTTTTTATTATTCACTCCAAAGTTGATTATGGTCGCCCTGTGGGCATCTCGTATCAGTAATGTAAAATCCCCTTCTGGCCAAACCTCACGATTCACACGCTACTATTCGTTCCGCTCGTCCAGGCCACAGATTGACGTTGACATAAATCGAGGTCAAGTTGCGTCGAGCCGGCGAATTGACGTTTACTATGTACCACATATCCCCAATCAAAATACGAGACGCGCCCAACGTCAATCCAGATCGGAATACTTTGCGTGATAGGTTAATTAAACAAACAAGTGAATCAAGTTGGACAGGCACACTCTCCTTGATCACGAACAGCGGAGCGTCAATTTTTAAAAATCGCGGTAACGGTCATTACTCGTCCATGGGATCGTGATTGTCTCGGCCTAAATTTTGCTCGATTCCAGCAAACCATCAAGATGAGAGAGCTCGCGAAACCGCCCCGTATCGTTTACTGATCGGCAGGCATATGGCAGGCTGGGTTGATCGACCCACAGATGTGAAAGACGTTTCGAAAAACGATCGTTATATTCGAATAAATCCTACATGTTCATCAATGGGGCGGAAAGGGCCGGGACTAGGATGTGTATAGCTTCAAAGCAATTTTTGTTATGGAATGGAATCAGTGTTGCGTAGGAACGGAACGAAAAAGTTGCGTTCCTAAGAACTAGTTCATTCTTTGAGGAACTTAAGAACGTTCCTAGGTTCCTTTTTATTTATAAACGATCTGGAACGGGAACTGGTTTCTTTTTACGAGAAACTGGAACGGGGTTTCGATTTCGATGTAAAAGTTTTTTCGTTTGCCAAAACTTTCAATTTTCTACGATTACAATTTGCCAAAGTGTGTCGACAGCGGAACGATTTTACAGCATCAAACAGCAATTGTTAATTTAGAAGTTGTACAATTGAGTCCTGCCAACTCAAAACGTCGTCTCCATCCCAGCCTTGTCCTGGGTTTCACCGAGACATCGTCCACTTAACGTACTGAACTTTAAGCGTTGCTTTTAGTCATGCGAGGTAGATGTGTGTACTACATTTATCAATTGTTAATTTTTTATCTGTGTCCACAAATCAACAGACGTCCTTTAGATCAGGCCCCGCAAATGCCCATTTGGCGTACCGTCAAATTCTGTTCATTACCCGCAGGAGAAAACCACTCGGCATTTTTTCATCAATATTTTTTAATCGAAGGAACGGAAAAGCTCCAGCTTCCTTTTGAAAAGGAACTAGGAACGCCCAGGATCATTTTAATTTCTGTAGAAACTGGAACGAAAACTGTTTCCTTTTTTTCTTCGGAGGAACGGAAACTGCAACCGGTTCCTTTTCCAAAGTTCCAAAACATGAACATCCCGGCCCGTATCGAACGTGGAGCCAAGCCCCACCGCCTAAGTACAATTTCGGCAGCAGCGGTCATTCATCACATTACATCAACGCCATCGACAGTTAGCTTTGCATCCCAGCAGTTAGATGGCGCGCCATTTGCCAGGAGACGATGGAAGCCTACGAAGTGACTCTTTAATGAAGTGGAACGCCAATACAACCAATGTTTGGCATGCTTCCACTCGCATGGCCCAGCTTGTGCGGAGAAGCGCCTCTCTGACTCAATTAGCTCAATCAAGATGCGCACGTACCCCTATTAAAACGCTATCGCTGTTTGCTCGTACGATGCCTGATAATACACAGATTGCGCTCGCTGAGGGCATTGTCTGTCAAACGGTTTCGTTCGACACGAGACGTTTTTCGTCAAGACTTGTGATAGTGTCTCGTATCAGTCGTATGGCAAGTCATGGGGATTCCCTCAACTCAGGCAAGAAATGGCGTCATTGAGACGAGGAATGCATTAACTTCACTTGTAAAAGTGTAAAGGAAATATTACGTTTCCCTCATTTCCAGGTTATCTGTTCCCCACACTTCTGTTTTTCCCCCGAATTTTTTCTTTTTTTTTGTTGTCTAAGCGTCTTTCAACGGTGGCTTAAGCGTTTAGTACAGAATCTCCTTTTGCACTTCATCGATTACGATCTTTCATATCGATTGATCGGGATCTTCGAGTGAACTTCCAATGAATAAATTGTTCTCACTTTAATTATTATCACTTCTGGAAATCCGGAACCCCTAAGGCTGCTTGAACAATGTCTGATATGTTCATTTTCAGCGATCAAATAAATCATTATCGTTAAGTCGTAAAAATCGTTAAAGATCTCTATCTAGCTGCACAGCTTTTAAAACGGATAAAGCTGGTAAGCTCCCGCAACATCACTTCCAAAATCACTCATTCCATCGACATTTTCCCTTACCTTTCGATCTTTGATAAGTTTTCCCAGCGACGAGTAGACGATCTCCTGGTTGGGCACGATCATGTCGCAGAACCTCTCTTGCAGATGGGTGAAAATGAT
>JAUJYS010002925.1:0-13877 GCA_033995665.1 Melogona broelemanni | reverse complement strand
CCGTAAGAAAATATCGCAGTTCGGTCGCCTCACTGAACGCTAGTTTGAATCAAGTTGGCAACGGCACGAGTTGTCAAAGTTGACGGCGTAATGCAGCGCCCCCTATGAACAGAACATTTTTAAACGGCATTTTTGCGCGAAAATTTGAAAATAAGGAGTTGATCAACACCCATGCCAAATTTTAAGAATATCGGTTAACTTTTCGCGAAGATATGTTAAGATGAATTTTGGGTACCTTTTTTTGTCCACCCTGTACTGTAATAGCCAGCAGGTTCTGAGGAGGATCGCGTTTCCACCCCCACCCCCCTCCAAAAAAAAAACACTTTTGGTGTAACTCGTCCTGTCTTCACTTCGACCGACCAAATAGTCCATTCTGGTCAACCCCGCAGCAGCAAGCACTTTAAATTGTGTCTCAAGCTGGTCACGCATACTAATCATCACTGATGACCGGACAAGATACCAAGAGAGACTGAGAAGAGAACCAGCGCACCACATATACGCGGACGGCATCATCGCCATTTCCTATCTCCGGTTTCTGCCGCATCTGCCGCACTCAATCACTTTTGCTGCAATCCGCGGTCCTCGAGAAAACGAGAACCTTCACGCGTCATTCCTATCTAAATTACTGCCGAATTTTTTTTTTTCTCTCTGCAAAAAGGGGTTCGTCGAATGTTTTCCCTTTACTCTGGGCTAGAAATTAATGACGAACCCTCCTCGCCTTCTTCAGTTTAGACGGTAGTAAATAGACACAGTGTCAACAGAAACAGGATATAGCAAAGGAACTGTACCGTACTAGCATTTAAAAAAGATAAATGAAAACTGACACAACATTAATTTGAGATAAACAAAATTTAACAAAACGTTCGCTAATTTCCAATCGCAATTTCGTATCAGTAATCATACGACAGGTAGCATCCTCGTCTATGGTTGCGAACAAACCATAGACGAGAATGCTATATAGACGGGGACGCTATATATATATATTTTTTAAGCTGCTATCAGGAAACTAGACAAACTTTTACAGTGGTGTCATTTTTACAAATAAAAAAAATTCACTCAACTCTAATCTTAAGGACTGATCTCGATTCAATTTTTTTGTCTTAAAACTTTAAAAATTAAATTTGAATTATTTATTGTTTTCTCAAGATTATTTTTTTTTTTACTCAAGATAATAAGTATTTTTTTTACTCTTGTCTATTCTAATTTTATGAATTCTAATTTTTCTCAATCGAAATAATTTTCAATGCAACATCACATTTTTTCGACTAGACTCTATCCATTACTAGCTACAAATGAGAGATCAAATGTTCACCCTATCATACGCTCAAATTTAAATACCATGGACAATTGACCATGTTGAGACACCAACATTTGCTACAACAGTCTCATTTCCTTCGAATATATCAAAGCTCTTCGAGAAGGGCCGGCGTTCAGTAAACGAGATCGTTGCCGCTCAGCGTCAGCGTTAAAGTAGTAGGTTCGTTTGAAATGTGAAACGCTTCTACGACTGGGACGACTTCGAAAAATTCAATTTAATGTAAAGCGGGACAAAACGCGGAAAAACTGGTTAAATGCGAATGTCGCCTGCTGTTTGTTTCCCGCGTAAGCGTCGCTGCACGAACAACCCCGTGTGATCTATAGCTCCGTCGCACACTCGCATGATCGTTAAAACGGTCAAGGAATTGACCGAAAACGTGCAGGGGCGGGTTGACCCGCACGTAGGAGATGTAAGACTGACAGGAAGAACGTAAGAAGGGGTGGTCCGCCCCCACAAAACGCACGACAAAAAAGTACATACACTGTGTACACCCTCAGGTGGACAGGTACATGTTCCACTTCAATCGTATGTTCAAATCCCACAAATGCAACAGTTTAAAACGAAAAAGCGTGGACTGTACTATATTGTTCGAACATTTGAGTTTGACATACTCAGTACATAGTGTTGGGAACGTTCTTTTGAAAAATAACTCGTTCCCGTTCCTCGTTCATCCGCAACGAAAGGACCGAATACGTTACTCGTTCCTCCATTACTGGAATGGAACGAGGTCGTCCTTCGTCCCTCGTTCCTCGTTCCATCGATTTAAAACAAATACAGATTTAATTCGGTGCGGCAGTCATTTCATTTTTTAACCTGCTGTGCTACTGTCGTTCAAAATAATGGTAAAAAAAATTATCGGTAGTACCAGCGATAGCTCTCTAATAATCGATCTAATAAAATCAGCGCTCGAAACAAAACAACAGACAGCGCTTCTAGCTTTGGTGCACCCTGAATGCATGCTTTGCTGTATAGCGTAGATGCTCGCATAGTTTAGGGAAATATATTTTGTTGGTACGGCATTGGTTGGGCAGCAATTCAACAACGATAAGCGTATAAAATAAATTCACGCCAAAAAAATAGTGACTAGGCAGAAATATTAATATATAGAAATGCGCAACTCAGCATACGAAATTAAAAAATTGGTGTGATACATCATGTATAACAGAAGAAACCAAAAATAAATCGGAAAAAAAAAATCATTAAAACTGTAAATTATCCGGTAGCCACCAGCCTTTCATTAACAGTTTCTTCTTTGTGGACAACAACAACAAAAAAATATTAAAATGGTGATGATTTCAACGAAAATATTTAAATCAAAGACGTCCCAAAGCCAGTTTTCATTTGCTTTTCGTATAAAAATTAAAGTTGTAATAAAAAACGTTTATTTGTTGTTGGTCACTTTGTGGTGAATCAAAAAATACATAAATAAATAAGATATTTGCTTAAATTTGTCTACCAGCGATACATTGTATCTACACAATGTATAACTCATGCCGCCAGGGAAACACGTTGTGAGGGCCAATCGAATTTGGCATAACGACAGGAGCGTAACTCTACGGGTGGTCGAAATCCTGACGAAGGTCGGTTCACGGAATAACTCTGAACTGTGACCTCCAACGTCCCCCCTTGACGTCAATTTCAATTTTTGGCGGCCACATTAATGGGAAAGTTGTCCGTCATTGTCACACACTCACATACACAATCTGAAAATATTTTCCCTCTGACAATAACTTTCGCGAAGAAGCGCGCTGGACATTCCAACTCGATACTACGATCGTTGACAATCTCGTGTCTCGTAATTAATTGTTGTCGACCTCGCCTTAAAATGTGCAGGCAAAGCAACGAAAAAAAAAAAAAATGTTAGAAAAAAAGATGTTGAAAGGAACACCTGAGCTAGAAGAGTTTGCTATAAAACATAACATTTGGCGTATTAATTTCGGTGACATCAAATTTTCAAACTCGAGTGTAAAGTGGGGCTTTTTACTCACAAGTAAGTAAAATGCATTTGAAGTTGCATTATAAAATGTGATAAAAATAATAGAAAATTAAATAAAAATAAATTATGTATAATTTAAACCATATACCGTTGGTGTCACAAGCAACGGTTCGTGGCCCAAATTCAAGCAATGGTTAGAAGACCGGGTTTAATTTAAATGTTCTCCTTGCAATTAAAAATACTTACTGTGTATATTAAAAAATAATGCTGTCATTAGTACTCATGTATGTATTTGTAAATTTATCATACGGTCTGTTGAAAATCCTACTGAAACGATTTAAGAATAACGAATGAATTCATTACCGATGTACTAATAAATTAGGGGTAAACGTTCCGAAAAATAAATCCTCGTTGTTGGCCCAGTAGTATGCATGTAATGTGCATTCACCCGAAATTGATATAGTCAATTCAACCCAATGTTCAATCATTGAGACATTTGGTTAACAAAGGAAAGTTAAAGTTCGTTTAGTTACGAGACGGTAATGCACAGAAACCATGTATCTGCAACGGTCTTGGGGCGTACGAAAACAGCAATACATCAAATTTAATAGGCCATTGCCAAGTCAAATGTCGGCAAATGAACGCAGACATATTGAAAATAGTGGTACCCAACGCCAAAGCCGTTTGGCTTTCCAACTGATTGGTTCGCCAACTGAAAGATTTTTTTTTGCAAGACAAGCATCAATGGAACAGCTACCACATTATCCATTCACCAGTATATGTTTATTAGGTAGTTAATCTCGTACGTACCTTGTCAGATTCTGAGAGCATTCAAACTATCTGGATACGTATTTACGTGCATGTCTAATTGAAAATATGAAAAAATGCAGTGAGTGCCGAAACTCAAAGCGTTTTTTTTTACTTCAAACGTACATTACCAACGGAGTTGCTTCCATATTGGTCATTCGCAAATATATGTTTATTCGGCAGTTAATCACGTGGTATGACGTGCTTTAATGCGCATTCGAACTATCCGGGAACGTCTTTGCACGCATGCCAGGGGCTAAGGCCTTTCAGTTCTCTTTACCCACCACCATTACTACTGTCACAGTCGCATATGCACTCAGTCTCGTAGTTTCGAGAAATGCAATGTGCCAAATAGGTGTAAAAAAGTAAAACGGTTTCTGAATCCGGAAGTGAACGAATACAACAGTAACGTAATTGTGAAATGTGTAATTAAAACCAAATTCATAGTGATGCAGGGAAATTATTTCTCAAACTGAGATACGAGAGGTCTATTAAGATTGTTCCAGTGTTGGGTTCGTTCCTTTCGAAAAGGAACGCGTTTCCGTTCTTCGGTACAAATAAGACTGCGTTCCCTTTCCTGTTTCTACATTAAATTAAAACAACTTGTCCGTTCCTCGTTCCTCCCAAAAAAGAAATAAGGAATGATTTAATTATTTCCTTAATGCTAAAATTTTTTATTTCAATAATGCTCAAACGTTCAATGGGATCGTTATAATATCTCCTGGAATGATATATTTACAACAGTGATTGGAAATCATTGACAAAAAATATATTATATAATTACAAAATAATAGCATCAAATAATGAGTAAAATATGAATAAAATTTATTATTACAGTATTATTTAAAATTAAATCTGTAATTGTTAATACATATTCAAATTTTTCATTAGATTTTTTGAAATATTTGCTGCAATCTGTCTGTTTTGACTTGACACGTATTTTAGTCCATAGTTTTACGCGAGAAGATTGCATTTTTTCAATTAGCTATGGCTTTTGCCGCTTCAAATGTCCCGCTGTGATTTCCTCTTTTCCCACCTCATGGTTTCGGCTCCGCGCATTGGCCTATGCTCTGATCCCATGAAATAGTCAGAAGTGATTGACAGGTGACCGTCACGCAGGTGAGAACGCGGGAAACAACTGATCATCCGTTTCACGTTCGATGAAGTGATCTGGGGTCGGACCATGCGTACCTAATGTCAAGCACGAAAACGGCCAAATATGGAAGTAAAACTCGTAAATGTAAAAACAACTTCATTTTTCGGATACAACCTTTTATTCATACATCGATAGGCACATAAATTTTCTGTTTGAGATGCTGACACAAAAGCTGATTAAAAATTAAAACTCACTGGATCTGATCCCAGGACATCTGAATCCAATAACTGCTGCTATAACCATTGCCTCACTTCAGCCATCTACAACTTTAACGGTTGTTTTTGGATGATATACCGTCCTATAGCGAATTTTTACGTGCGAAAGTTGGTCAACACGGAGCTCGAAGAAGTTGAAACAAACAAAAAATCAAGGTTCATGTAAAGTCAAATAAAATATTGTAAAAATCTTAGTGATATTATACAACGTAGTCGTTATAAACCCAAAAAAACATTATGCTAACCTTTTTAAGAAACAGAAAGAAATATGTAGACATAAACGATTACAGTCATGTTCCTCAACAATCGAGAAACCTCAAGAAATATTTGTCCAATGTGTAAAAACACAACCGACCATAAGCATCTGTCTTAACATCGCTGGTGCCAAAATAAGATTGCTAAATTGTCAAGATTGGAGGCGCAGTGCTGAGATACACATCTCGTCGATGAAAGATGGCGCACTCCTTTACAGAGAAAACCATTATTCCAAAAACCTTTCGAAAACGCAAGTATGTGTAGAGTTATGGGTAAAAAAAAAAAAGCACGTCAATGTCTAAACGAGCATGCTTGACCTTTTCTACAGGGGTATTAAGCAGAGTAAGTTTCAATGACCTCGATGATAGTAATCAATGATTTGAAGCAGGGGTGTAAATCTGCCACTGGGCAAAGGCGAGTTTTCGTAGTTGATCTTTGTCGTGGACCTCGACCCTAGACGAACCGTTCGCGTTACTGTTTCGTGAACTACTAACAACACCTCATCAAAATACAAAATTACCATCTTATGCAAATTTCTCACGGAATCCTGCTTGAAGCAATTAGGGACGATAGAGTCTAATGCCCACTCCCCAGGTGGCTAAAGACCAAAAATTTCAATAACAATATAAATTTTCCAGAATGCCGATTTCGATGGACGTGTATTTGTGATGACGCCACCAACAAATTTCAATATTTATATCACGTCTACGTACGTGTAAGCGCCTAAGCGGATGCAACATTTTCACACGCTTGTGAATCTTCGAGCGTGAATTTGATGGGAAATGTTGTCTAAAATACGAAGCTGTCCTGAAAGACATCAAGACAGATTCCTCACTAGAAGCGGTTGTCTCGTGTGGGTAGATGTCAGTATGGGAAGTGGTATGATCCTCGTAGAAGTGGAGCGCAACAGAAAAAGGAGAAGATCACGCATTAGGTGGATGATCGGAGCCCGAAAAAGTTCGGGATCAAAACTTGCAACAACTCGACGTTATGGAGTATCAAGGAAACGGCATGACGTCACCAAACACAAATCATATTGAATAATTTGTTCTGTCATTGTTTCACTAGTTTGTTAACAGTTGGTTGTTGTTAATTTGCAGAGCACAGTAAGAACTTGGATTCTTTTAATCAAATGTAAGTAATATCGTATATATATATATAAAATAATATTAAATTATTATCGAAAAGCGATAATTTTGTTAACTTATAAGTGAAATTACATCCCTCTGACGAATAAATGGCCTACTCACTAGCTGAGAGCAGAGCATTGAATTGAATTGAATTGAATCGGACATTGCAATTGGGTGAGTTTCAAAATACTTTTAAGTGTTCAACTCAATTTTTCTTAGTTGTCACGAGGTTTAAATTTGCGGCTGTTACACGAGCATGTAGCCACCACAATACCTGTCTGAGAAGATGAGGTAATCCACGTGCGACCCACGCTTAAATGAGCAGCTTGTCCTGGAATTCGAAATTCGAACGAAAGTTTGCACACGTCTACCTTTTAGCCAAAAACAAAACGGTGATGGAACGGCGGTACGTTTCTCACCGATTGAGCTCAAAGTTGTCGATTCGTAGCCCTAGGCCGCGTGAACTATGAACCGCTGGGGAAAAATATAAATCTCTGAAAATTAGATAAAATTATAAAATACGATAGTTTTCGAATATATTTTCGTGGAAATATTTTGTAATATGCTGTGACAGAAGTTGCGCCACATTTGCCCGTAAGCAAAAGCAGTCATTTGAAGGTTCCTAAATTTTCTTTCATATTTTTATTTTTATATTTCCGAAGAAAAAATAGCAAAAATTATGCACCCCCCATCGTGTTGCTATAATAATATTTGAAGGACACATTTTTGCAAGTATCAAAGGAGGTGGTACACTATGGTGGAATCGAACCCGAGACCGCGGCACCGCAGTCGGTTGACAGTGACTGATATACTGAGGTTGACTGCGCAGTCAGCCGCCGTAGTGAAATATTTTTTTATTTTAAATAGATAGAAATAAAATAATTGCTTCGCTGATGGAAGAGAGACTCAAGTTTGAGGAAATAATTCGCTTTTATATTGTTATTTTGATTATTATTATTTTTTTTTAATTATTTCCATTTCCTGAAAAAAAGGAACGAAACAGTACTTTCTTAGTAAATGGAATCTTGGCGTTCCAAAGTTCCTAAAAATAAGAACCCTTTCCTAGGAAATCAACTTTTCCGTTCCATTCCTACCCAACCCTGATGGTGATTTATGCTACGTGTGAAGTGAGGATCCCAGGAGGTTATAATGGTCCAGGAAAACGTAGACATTCGAAAGCGGAATTCCGTACGTGCAACACGAATCTCCAGGTTCCCCCGTCGGTAGCAGCGCGCGCAGAGAAAATGGTCGGCGTCCCACAAACCTGAATTTTTCTTCAACCGACTTAGTTGTCTATCAATTTTCTCGCTTCTTCACTTTCGCTGGAACCTGACCCCCCTCTCCCCCTTCCCCGACCCCTGGCATAAAGCCAGTCGGAGGAGGAGGGAGGGGAATTGGGGAGGGACGACATCAACAAAAATCGAAAGCAGTTTTCGCGCGCGTAGGAACTATTTTTTTCTGTTGAAGTATTTCAAAATGTGCGACGTGGTTCGTGGAAAATTCTCCAAATTTCGGTCTGGCACATTTTGGGCGCTGCAATTTTACCATCTTTACGAAAGAAACGCACGAGTGACCATAAAAAAGAAACTGCGGAAACGACTGGAATATTTAATAGCAATTGTTCATTTTTATGTACGACTCTCGCAGAACCAGCAGCCATTGCCGCAGGGATTTGGTTCTTGGGTGCCAAAGCGCTCCTAGTGGCTAGCACTCGCACTTTAATTTTTAATAAGCTAAACACAGAAATAATAATAATGTAATCCTGTTTCCCCATGCAGTAAAAATAATTTCCAATTTGTTTGCCATATTCGGCACATCTTTGAAGGATGCTGAAATTTGATAAAATAAAACGAAAGGATTACATTAAACAAGGTGTTGATTTTAACCACAGTCATAACTACTGGATGTGTTGTTGGACTAGAGGCTACATATAACGGAATCACTAATGTTTCTATCCAAAATAATGCAAATATCACGAAATTGTAATTTTTTTCCAATGTTCAACACGTGATTGTTCTATTCTTTAAAACACCAACTTCGAAATCAATCCACGACAGTTCTAAAAAGGCCATTAATATTTTGCATGCTATCACACCGAAAAACGAACCGAAAAACGCAATATTCTACAAAAAAAGAAAGACAAATGAACAATTTATTTATAATCTGTCGTGTCAGCCGTGATGGTCAACATTTGTTCGCTCTTCCATTTCAACAGAGTATTTCAACATAGTTTGGACAGCTTTTGTCCTTGTCTAATTTTTTCGTCTTGGCGTTCTAAACATTTTTTTTTTGTTTAGACAAATTATATTCGCATTTCTATCCTAATTTGAAATACATGGATTGAATAAATACGGCAGTACGACCCATGTGAGACAGTGTAGCGAAATCTATCGGTTGACTTTCCTACTTGATCTAACTGGATACGCAAAGACAGTGACCCAATTTCTTGACTTTTTAAAGTTATCTTGAGTTCGTTCATTGCACAATTTCTTGTAATTTTTCGCCAACGCATTATTGCAGCAAATGTTTATGAGCACGGTGAACACAATAAAGGTTTTTGATTTGCGAAGAAACGCTAAATCCTCTTAGCGCATCAGCCTATGTTTGACAAAATTTGAACTAATAACACGGCGGAATAAAAAGCATTCGTTGGAATTCAACGAATTATTAACAAAAGTGTTGTCGTCATTGATCCAACACTTAGTTAATACATAGAGCAATTTAAAGACACTAACGACCACAAGCATGAGCCTTAACACTTAGTTAATAGTCGGTTGAATTCCGACTAATGCTTCTTATTCCGCCGTGTTATGACTTTCAATTTTGATAAGCACAAAATGACGAGTTGTTGCCTTTATTTTACGGCATAAACATGGGCTTAACAAATTTCCCTTGTTCTGCGCAACTTGGTACGGAACTGGCTCGTGCGAAACCAGCTTTTACGTGGTGACCCGCGCATCTTCACCTCTCTTTGTGGTGGTGGGACAGACACATCGCTACGCAGAGCAACCGCTTGCTTTAGAAACAGACTGATTTCTGATTTCGTCGGTCGTAAAATTTCGCGTAACGACTTTCAGCGCATGTTCATGCATTTAGAAATGGAATCGTCAGTCATTCTAGCGTCTAAAAAAGGATTTTCGCATGCTAATGGGGTTGTAAATGGTGAATAGGAGAAGTTTAGCAGGCAAATCCATTTTCTCACATGGTGGCGAAACAAAATAGCGGATTAGGGTTCCATTTTTATTGGAAGGGAAATCACAAACGTTCGGTCAACCAAAAAATTCTCAGGAAGTAAAAAAAAAAAGTAAAAGAAATGCGACTTTTGAAGAGTTAATTAAAATTTGTTCAGATGGCGTTAAAACAATCCATGCGATGATTGTGACATCAGTTAAGAGAAAAGCCACTTTTGAAATGCTATTAAAAAAATTTGTATTCACAGTAAACACAGTTGAATTGTAATTGAACTGTGTTTAAAAAAATTAAATTAACTTAAGTTAATTTAATAAAGTTTTAACTTAAGTTGTCATATTTTTTATTTTTTTAAATATTATTTTTATATTTTATCATATTATTTATTTTAACAGAAAACTCCATTAAACAAAAAGCTCTTATCAAAACCTTATTATCAACGTTCAACAAATAAATTCATGCCGTTTACGAAATGAAAAACGCTCTTAATTTTTCGTATCACCCACAAAGCGTTTCAGAGTTTTTTTTTTATAATCCGAATAGCGTTTGTGCCAAACAAACAGCTGTAGCGACCTTTGAATTTATTCCTTCGCATATGCGTCACTTGTGATAATGCGCACTTAAAAAGTTTTCTACGACTAATGGTATTTCCCTGCACGGCCCACTTCGTATCACGAAGATGAATTATTGTGTCTCCCACTTTTCATTTTGATAGTGGCGCCCTTTGAACTCAAGGGACGTCGGTAAATACTTTTAATCACTAGCGTCTGGTGCTAACAAGGCCGATGATCACTATACTTAGCTACAAATTGCTATGCAAGTTTAGAGAATCGGGCACACGCTCTTACTAAATTCAGATATTTGACAAATGCGCTACCATGCACCGTAACTTACTGGGTCCTATTTGCAGAAGATTATTTTTCAATGTACTCATATCATTTTGTTTTTTTAAAAAGATCATTGAATTGTAAAGAGGCGTGCGTTTCCGAAATATAATTGGATTTTTTATGAATACGGTAAGTTACAAAGTCGATGCGCTTACTTCTAAGTAAAGAGTAAGAATATATTTATTCTAGTAGTTATTTTACAAATTAAATGATCCAATCTATAATTTGGAAAAAAAAAAATGAAAATTATCATATGTAAACAAAAAATGAAAATAGAAAGTTAGACAAATTGCATGTACATGTACGTAGATCACACTTTTATTTTCTTATAACACAGGATTTATTTTAATTAAATAGTTTGCCAAACAATAATAAATAACTTTTTTAGATTAATATTTACTAATTTCATATTCATTTATTTTTACTAATTAATAGAATATTTTTATTAATGTTTTTTATGGTTTCTTAGAAGTTCTTAACTGATGGTTTACCCACGTCGAGGCGCTAAAATCGATTAAGCAGGGTCGGTTGGTTGAGCAGCTTGGCCGTGGCTCTCAGGAGGAGGTCACTGGCATTTTTTTGTAGCGGCACGCTTACATGAAACTTCAACGTGATCGCCGTAATCTTCTAATTTGTTTAACGACGAACCAGCTAATTTCTTATTTTACTTTTGTTTTAACGAGCATGCGGGGGGGGGGGATGTGGCTTGACTGTTCTCGACTCTCAAGAACATGCAGTAAAAAGACGACCCTTCGTCTTAATTCTTATGGTGATGAAACAGCAAAAACATATTTACTTACTCAAGATGCTGTGCCCAAAGACGGTGAGCGAACAAATATTTGGCAGACAGAAACTAGTTGCGAGATGACTTATTTGAATATATCTCTTCAAACACAGACATTATTAATTTTAAAAAGCATATATCTCTGACCGAATTTGTCACACAAATACACTGTCTGCGTACGGTATGACTGAATCAAACAATGGCCGTTCCAATTTTATTTTTTGCCAGGGGCTTACTTAGTTTACTTCTTCCCTGGTTTGTGCCAGCTCTCATTGCCATATAGCATTATAGGAAACACCAAGGCTTCTATTGAACATACGTAATGTTAATTGAGTTTATAAAATGTTCAATGCATGTATGTAACATGTTAATTGAATGTAAACAATGTTAATTCATTGTATAAAATGTTAATAGAATGAATACGATTAAATTAATAATGAGCAATAGCCCGCCGCGATGAATATTAAATAGCAGGAACGAAGAAATATAATAAATCATAAGTTGCATTATGTATCATTATGTTTTTCCACTGTTTAAAAAAATGACATCCATTAATTTTAAATGTCAGATTGATTTATCTGTATCTGATGAACCAAATTGCCTAACAACTGCCCATAAAAAATATATGAGAGTATGAAATTATGGTACGATATGTCTGATAGAAGTAAATGAAAGCGTTCGACGAGTTTGAAAACTCTCACTTTCTTATCAAGCTATCTTGGTATCTGCGGTTAGGGCAAGTCGTGCCGTGATCCTTATACCGCAAACGATAGCATAACATGATCGATTTAGCATTTTATTGATTTATGACGGGTCATCTGATGTTCCCATTAGAAGTGCAACGCGCGTTCTTAATTTATTCATCGTCACCAGTAACAACCTACAAGATGTTAATCTGGCACAAAAGTAGGACGAAGTTTTTGCAATTTATTTTATTTATTTATTTTTTTTTTTTAAGTCACCGTAGCGCCTAGTGCACTACAGGATTACTGCACCCTCGTGTCTCTATGGAGATATGTGAGGGGCAGGGAAGGGGAGTAAACATAATAATTTGATTCAAGCGGTAACAGAAGCCCCCGTTTTTAATATATGTTTGTTATTGGAAAATGATCATACCGCCTATCGGTGCTTTAAGGTAGAAACCGTAATAGAAACAAGATATTTGCAAATCTCATTGAGTCCGGCGCCACCACAAGAAGAAAAAACACATAGATTTATTTTTTTTTTCTTTTGAAGCGGAAAATAGCAGAAATCAGAATTCTTCATTTTGATGGCCAATCTAAGGACCTGTCGTAGCTGAATCAAAAACCTCAAAATAATAAAACTTCAACATAAACTGCAGGGCTTCAGATAATTCATATATTCATATATTTATTTTTATCCGGTTTCCAGATTTCTATATTTTGTATCGTTTTCAACCATTCCTCGCGACTGCACCACAAATTGTGGAGTCTCGAACTGTCACTTTTAGGCGCCAGAAATTTAAATTGTTTGATAAATGTATTTGATAAACAAGAAATGACTGAATTGTTCGACTAAAACACACTTACCGACCGTCATCATTTATGAAAATTTGAAGCAACTAAAATATACTTATGACCTTAGCTTACCGGTCCTCGTATCGTTTTCGGAAATCACCACAAATTTCTCTTCAGCGAAATGCATGTAATTAAGGGGATGTAATTAAATGCTAGATTAAAGTAATTCGCTAATCTACTGACGGCAGGACCGCCTATTTGCCCCTCGCAAGGTGTCGATGCACAGAGAAACATTCGTGAAAGGTAAAAGAATTCGCGTCGAGCGATAAAGAATGTTCGCATGTGCAAATGGGTTCCAAAATAACGTCTGTTTGGGTGAACGACTGTTCCCCGTTCCAAGTATTGACAGGTTTTCTACCACAAGCGCAATTTAGAGCTCGCCCAACATGTAAATAAAAAGAGGTGCATCTTCGACGACCGTCAGAACAAATATTTGCTCGAGAAATTGTTTCTTAAACATACAATGCCAAATTTTTCGTTCGACATTTATTTTCGGAAAGAGTCCTCCAAAGACCAGAGATTCCATCGAACGTCTTTCGACAATCTTTCTTAGAAAAAAGCAACATACCTCTTAAATTGGCTATTAGCCTTGTCGATGCGCATTTTATTTAAGCGTACTTTTTTTTTTTTTTTTTTTTTTTTTTAAATTCACCGTAGCGCCT
>JAUJYS010002924.1:0-13879 GCA_033995665.1 Melogona broelemanni | reverse complement strand
GACTATTTTACCTTGCAAGGTATGCGCTACTCCTGTGGCTCTTTCTCTGTTCACGTGAGAGCAGATGCAATTTTTCCTTGTCGCCGGTTTCGTGTTCTGTTTGTGTTCGACTAACAGGGGAGCGAGGAAGAGCAGTCAAAGATACCCCACTCCCCCATCTTTCATGCCCGCACCTAATAAATCAACATTTGGTTCGTGTGGAAAGCTTTGAGGTGCCCGGCACCATTCGATGATTATTTTGCGTAGTCGAGCCCATAATTATTTCTCTGTGAGATAATCATTTTCAGGCGAATGTCTTGGATCAAAGCTGATGAATCGTTTTTGAGATTAGCTACGTTCGGGAACTTTTTTTTTAATACTGTTTGTAGAGGAGGCTTACCAACGTAATGGTCTCAAAGGTCACCAGGGGGCTACCAGAAGGCAAGAACGCTATCCACTATGCCACCGATATCTTTAAATTGTAATGCTAACGTACTGATATTATGTACCAAACATATTTTGAAAAATCGCACACCAGCGGTGAATTTTTGAGAGCATTTTTAACGCGCCATACACTTATTTTATGGCCGGCGGATTTTCGGTGTTTATCCCATGATATGGCGACGACATCTGCTGTCAGCTCAATGCGATGACGTACCACGTGTATCGGTCGACGTCCCTGCAAACCGCGTAATGACTTCGACTATAGTTCTTACACCTGGTCCTACATTACCGGATACAAAGCCGTAAAGATCCGGACCGCAGTGCAGCTGTTGCCGCGTTAGCTCTATGGTAACGATTCCATCGAACGTTATCTGTTATGGACTAGGTGTCCTTTTTATCGGGCTCCGTTATACCCTTGTCGACAATGACCGAGCATGCTCTATTCAAGTATATTTGAGCGAGGTGCGTTTAAATGTGCTCAGAAAATGCAGTTCCTGTAGAGGTCTGCTGTCAGCAACGCTATGTCGGCAACGCCTACGATCTCGAAGGTCCGATACAATGTCAACATGGCAATATCTCAAGCACAATTCAAATATATTGAGCACGCTCAGGTGTAAAAAGTGTTTCGACGATGATATAAATCGAACACATACTAGAATTTGGTTCGTATCGTAAATATTTGTGTGTGAATGTGTGTGGGGAGATTTGTTTGAACAAACCTAGAATGCGAGGTGGCGGAGGGGGAGGGGGCATGTTTAGGGTGCGAACAAATGGGCGCATCCGCAAATTTCCGTTAAATTGTGTTTGGTCTGCGTGCATTTTTATGGGACGTTTGGCGCCGCCCGCCGTTTGCAATCCCTGTGTATGTCTTGTACATTCACCGAAGATGGCGGCTTTATTTCGAACTATTTTTAGTCCGACGCGAACGTAGAATCGTGCAGATGTTGCAGAAGCCGGTTAACCACCATCCCCCGTTCCATATAAACAAGTTCGTCTGACCCCTCGCAACTAACAGTTTCGCTCGCGAATTTACGACGGAGCAGCGCTGGATGAAAAATCGGAAGATATAAAAAAAAAAATAATAATAATAATAAATGATCGCTAAATTATTCCACTTCGAATCGCGGAAGTAATATTTGAGATAATTGGATCGGTGGTTGCTCGGCTGCGCCGTTATTCTCTCGCCGTTGAATTTCGACACCTAATTAATTTTCTAACTCGCTTATTATTTGCAGGTGGTTGTAATTTTTCCCTCCATTTATTAAATGTTGCCCACTAAATTATATCTAAAGCAGAAAAGGATATTTCAAACTAATCTGCTCTAAATATAATTTAGTGGTCGCCTTCAGTAGAAAACGGTGCTTGCTAACTTCCTACGAACTTTCTGCGTGTGACCGTCTATGGTGTGCCCTCTGGTGGCGTTCCAGACAGGTAATTGATTTTGCACTTTTTACAGCTTAACATATCCTTTTTAAGGTAATTTTGTGTATCATTTCGGAGAAAACTTATTTCCTCCTAGCGCGATAGCCGATATTTGACATACTGGTGACGCTCCAGCGAATCAGTTCGTGAAAGTCAAAGTAGAGCAAAGATCATCCATTGGCCTTTTTTACCATCGACCGTTATGCGATTATTAAATCTATCCATGACTGCTATATAAATTAGTATTAGGCGGCGCCACTAGCGGCGATGATGGCAGGAGTAACTTTTCATATGACAAAATGCGCGCCACCCAGCGATAAACCGCAACGCCGATGGAAAAGATACGCTTAATTGTTCTTAATCTTAACTCTTAAGAGTACCAGTAGATTGCCCAAAGGGGGCGCTACTGTCAATACGTACGTACCCCGAGATAAATCTCCGTGAAACGACCGACTTACCCGCGTTGATTTTCCAATTTAATTATGGCTTGAAGTTGAGCTGTCAGTTGCTACCCCATAACGCCCTTCTCTTCAACGCGGCTCAACTTTATTAGACAATTGCCGATCCAGTTCTTGCAACACGGGCCATTTACGTCTGTGCAAGGATGCGACCGGACTGATTTTACGGCTGTAAAATTTCTCTTGTGTTGCGGGAGATTATTAAGCCAATATGCACGTTCTGAAAGCTCACGCGGTGCATTCTCCGTTTCTAGGAATTCGTACGCTAAAAAAGCATCTTCGGTGCGATGGCTGAGGTAACTAGCATCCCTTCTACACCACATTGTATCGCCACGAGTGAATGACTGGCGCCCTGTGGCGCCATCTAGGCGAGCGCGCGTCAGTCGGTTTGTTCTGCCGGTCCGGGGACACGGTTGCCGATAATGCCGGGACAATCGAGTAATTTTTGTTTTTTTGTCCGCGCCCGTCTTCATCGAGCCATTAACCCACGCTCTCCTACACTGACTACACCCTATCAGGTGACTACAGCGATTGGACAAAATAATGGAAACAGATCTGTGTGTGTGACTTATAGAGCTGTTTCCATTATTTTGCCCAACGTATCTCGGTATCGGGGCTGGCTGCATCCCGCCGAACGTGGCTAGATTTACATGGCGTGGGTTGCTTCCGTGTTGCCCCTAGATCTCGTTGTGTTGGTGGTGGTGGTGGTGGTTCGCCCACGTTAGACCCGTTTCGGTTTGGCCTCTTGTGACCGGAAAGATGATACCCTTTCAAGATGTTGTAAGAGCGATTGGATTTTTTTTTTTTTTTTCATTTTGCAATCTGGAATTTAATTTTTGGATTGTGAATGCAATGCTGCCCCTGGATATTGCAGTCGGAATACTGGTGTGGCTTCTGCTGTTAGCTTGTTACCACGCGGAACAGCGCCATCTTTTGCGTTAAAGATGCAATATGCGCAGGATTTAAAAAATAAGCTTTATTCGAGTTTTGGTGAATCTGGTAGTCTTCATTCCGAGTTATATGTTGGCCATTGTAATTTATTCGGAATTGTTATCCTCTTATAGCCCCATTAATAGAGCTACTGGCTAACTAACTTTTATAGTTGAGTTCAGGTGCGTTGCTGTTAATTTTCCAGTGTTTTTTTGGTAGCAATTTCGAATAAAAATGTTCAAATTGTTCAAATCAATACTTGAAATTTGGCGGCTTTCAACTTGTCAATTGGCAATAAAAAATTGCAACATGATTATTATCAGCACGGTTTTGTCTACTGATCAGCATTAAATTTGGAATGTAGTAAAAATTTCAGAAACCATTAATTTTTTGTATTAATTATATTTTTTTCTTAAAATGATTTTGAAATTTCGAAATTAAAAATTCCTTTTTACAGCATATTTGCTCAAACTTTTATCACGTGAGATGCAACACCCCGGGGTCCTATGTGGATATCAATACCTGTATCCGAAAGGAGCAATGGGGTTGCTGAATGGTGACGGGGGGGGGGCTATAGGGAGGAGGACCGGAGGAAAAACGGGGCGTTTATCCACGAGGTGACCCCGGCCCCGGCCGCCCCCGCCGCGGCCTCGGGGACAACACCCCCTTCCGCCCATTCCAGTATTTACCCCCCTCAACCCCTCTAACCCACCCCCCTGGAGAGCGACCGCGCCCCTCCCTCGAAACGCGCGCCACGCCCCGAGAGCCTTCGTGTCGTCAATAACATTGTCGTATTACCTCTATGCATATCAGCTATCATAATAATAATGTGGCGGCATTTTTGCGGGTTGGTTGGTTGGGTTGGCTGCGCTTTTGATTCAACTCGCCTACCTGTTTTCCAATGTTCGGTTTATCTTTACCAGTTGGATTTGCTCCTAGAATGCACTGCAAAATCTTTTGTTACTCTCAGACTCGGTTTATATACTGGTTTTAAGATTGAAGAAAGGTGTCAATGTGTTGTCATTTCCTGGGAGCGAATGCGCGTCGATGGCAAAGACTCCCAACGCGAACCAATAATGGTTCGGCCTCACGAAACGCTGACTTGTTTTCCTTTCAACTTTCGACTATGTAATGGGCGCCCAACGCATCTTCGGCTATGTAATCACCAATTACAACTCCGGCTTTGATTACGCCGATGCTTCCAGTCATATGACGTTATTAGTTATTACAGCGCCGAGTCATCCTGTCTCATGACTCATTATATTCGAGCAAGGAATAAATTGGATATTAATCCTAGTGTGCATTCTTCGGTTTTGACCCTGCAGCACAAAAAAACAAAACCGGTTGTGCAGACCATTAATATGAAATTAAGAATAGACTCGCGCATCAAAACGTCGATCTTTGTCAATCAAAAATATAAAAAAAACCAGACCTACAGATTTCTCTTCCCTGGGCGCTCTTGTTCTAGCTGAAGAAAGGTCACATCGCGTTTAATTCAGCTTTGAAAATCTTTTAAAAATTGACATGGCCATTGCGAGGAACGTTGCTCGGGAATTTGCTCTGGGAACTGCTCGATTATCGGTATGTATGCGTGCGTTGGTTGCGGGGTAGATATTTTAAAAGCGAGCGCACCCCCTTCCCCCCTCCCCTCAGCCGCCGGCCTTGCATTGAAAGGCTTTGCTAACAAAAAGTCCTCCTGAGATCTTGGATTTTGATTCGCAAGTGAACAAGTAAGAAACATGAAAGAATCTTAAAAAAGAAAAGAATTATTCGAAAAGCCAGTCTTTTCTCAAAATTTTGTCGATCGGCGTTTCTCCACTTAATGAGCTCAACGAAAGTCCGGCGTTCGGTGGCAACTTACGCCGAACAAATTGCGCTGTCTGGCCGACGAAAACCGTCGCTACAGCGTCCGTAACTAGAGAGTGGCTTCCCTAGTGCATCAATTGTAAAAATAGGCACCGGATGATCCGGATCTCAGGCGGCTACAGACTGGAATGCAAAGTATAGAAACCACCGGATTGTGCGGAATATTGATGTGGGGGTTGGTGGCCCTTCATCACCACCGACAGTCTCCCCCTCCACCTTCATTGCGGTTTGACCGGTGGAGTCTATTGTGGGCCCGGGCCGCGTTGGAATCCCCGGGGCAGCTGCTTCAGCCAGCCGACGAGCAATATTTTAGGTTGGGCCAATTTGTTTGGAAATGCTACTTTGTGAAGAAAATATCGGCAAAAATAATATTAGGTGTTTAAATTCGAGATTTTCATAAATATCATATTAAACAAAAAACTAACAAGGCTTTTTTTCTTTCAGTTGTGGCCACGTGTCCCCTTGTTAGCGTTACAAATAATATTGGATAATTATTTAATAAATTTTTTCGTTTATTCGTTCCCGGGATACTGGTGAAAATGTGCTAAATTGATTCACTGTAGCTTATTTAGATGATTAAAGCCATTTTCACGAAATGTTTTTTTTTTTTTTTAATCTTTGTAGTGCCTAGTGCATTACATGATTACTGCACCTTAATGTCTCTATGGAGACTTAACCACCGTGGGACCGTACTTAAATTTAAAGCGTATTAAATTTAATGAAATATCTTATGTTGTCGTACCTATCCAAGATGCATGGTCATGGATACACATACAATATTTTCGTAATTCACTGTACTTCTACTGAGGTCTGCGGAGGACACCAATACTTGTCATGCACAGAGGCCGTTGTCGGTGTGGCCTATGGGATGATGCGGGCGCTCACCTAGAAAGAGGTCACCTAGTTGTCGCAAATCTATATGTAGACATTTAAATAGGTGTTTTCGCAAGCTTCCGGTGGGACCGAGGGAGAATGATCCAAATCATCCGATGGATAATAGAACAGTATTGTATCCGCTCCGCGCAGAGCGCAAGTGACTAATTGTTTTTGTCACCTACCTGGCTTTACAAACCCCGACACTGATTCACTGCTACGGTATTGCGTATTTGGTTGGCTTCCATATTGTACTGGCGAGGCACTCAGGATTTCCCGTGTACGGCCTATACGCAACAACATGTATGCAACATCACCGCATAAATTAAGCTAACTGGTCATCAATTGAGTCACACCGAACATGATGTATTGATTGGGGACGATTTCGAGTGTAGTAAATGTATTGACGTCACTGTGGCGAGCGTGTGCATTTTCTATTTATAAATCTGTTCAATGTCCGGTAGCAGTTTTTGAATGCCGATGGCGGCTCGTGATGAATTATGTTGGTGAGGCCATGCCAATTTTCGAAGAAATTCTAACTGTTTATGAAACGTTACGCGAAGGAAAATTAAGGTTTTTGTTACGGTTTTATTATTATTTAGAAATTGGAATACTTAACGGCGGCTTGTGATAAATTGTGTCAGTGAGATCACCCTAACTTTCTAGTTTATCCCATCTGTTTATGAACCAAGGAAACTTAATGTTTTTGTTACACAAGTCACCAAGGAAAATTAAGGTTTTTGTTACATTATTTTTAAAGAAAATACGTTTTTATTTTAATCATGATGAGAAACGACCTCGTCACAGGAGTAGCAATCTCAGAGTTGAGACTGCGGGGAGCTTGATTAAACGGTCACAGATGGCGCCTGTAAGTCATTTCGTCTCTTAATTAAACCAAGGCGAACACCTGCCAACGATAGGTGCCGTCAGCTTATTAGTTTCATCCCGCCTATTAATTGTGGTGTATGGGCTTTTACGGGCACCTGTCCAGGGTGCACCAAACTACTGGCGAGAATCATGTACATGGAAGTTTCATTGCTGATGAATTTGTCCAAATTTGTCATAGTTAAGAAATTATTCTATCAGTGGCCTATTCAAATTGTGATGGGGGCGAAACTTCTAGTTCTTGCCCTGAGCGGATTTTTGTTTTTATAAAATAAAAGGATTGCCAGACATACTCATGTATCATGGAACATGATAAGACTGTCTCTTCGTTTGGCATTCGGCCAAATTGACAATATCTATCATGTACCATGACAGAAGTTTCACCGTCAGGCATCCCCATTAATGCATGGAATGGCGCTGTACAGCTTGCTCAATCTAAAACCTGCACCGCATGAAATGCGAGAACCACTCCGATGACGTCATACCACGTCCCTATATTCCTTGACGTCATTCGGTCGGTGCCAGTGTCTCGCCAACACTTGTCGATCTGCCGAATCCAATTATGAATTTAAATTCGAATTTGGTCGTGAACGTACACGGAACAAAAAAAAGGAACTTAATTCAATCTCCGTGAGCAGTAAGTAAGCCCGAGGGAGGGCGCTTCACTCACGTTGACGTTCCTTCTGTAGAAAGCCTAATGAGAGCTGGTGGTGGTGCCTGGGGCTATTAATTGCCGTGGGTGCGTGCGCGTGTCTGCCTGCAACCATGGCGCGCGCGTAGTCCACCGGAGAGGAGGCCGCGCCGTGTCATTTGTTCACATTTAGGCCCGATTAGGCGTGTGACGTGTGACTGGGTACCCAGCACAATGCGGAAGCTCGTCACGTCAAAATAATGTCCGCTGGGGATTTGGTTGCTCGCGCCGGGTACTGTTGCTGCCTTTTGCTATGCGGTAGGTGGTAGGGCGGAGAGTGATGGGGTGACGAGAAAATGGCCGACTAATAGAGTAAACGGAAGTTTATGTTGAATCGTAAATGTCATTTTTGGCTTCTCGAGTTGTCGCTAGGTGGCGTTGATCGATATTTGTTTTTAAAATTTGTATCCGATTTTTTTTTAATGAGATTAAATTTGCGGTTACCCGTAGTTAAGTGGTGGAGCATCATCAGCCACGTGTGCGGTCGATCCAGGGTTCGATTCCCGGTTCGGTTTTTCGGTATTCGATTTCGAGGCACTGGCGAAAATGCGCTCCTCCACAATTTGTTCTTTCGAGGCTATTATAAGGGTACAGAATATCATCTATTGTCAAAAAAAAAAAAAAAATTGGTAGTCTTTACGATGAATGAGGCAATTTTTGGGTTTATTATTATGTTGTGTTATTATTTACTAATTTCTGACGTGATTCAACATTGGTGACATTGAGTGATGTGCCTGAGTGGGCATTCTTGATTTTTAGTCATTTTTATTACCAGGCTTTTTAAGGCTCCACCAGTGTAGAGAATGGGAACCAACTGTATTATACAATATTAGCACAGGCTGTAACGCCAACAGCCAACATAATTCATGTATATGAAATAGGGAATAGTCGTTTATTTTAGCGCAATTAATACATCAAATATCAATTTTTTGTCCCACTCACATTTTTCGAACGCGCGTTCCTTTTTCTCTAAGCGGTTTCGCCAGACTAGCATACGAATTTTAATATTACCATAATTATTGTTATCTACATGTATTATGCATATATTAAGTACTTAGCGTCTGCCTATATTTGAATATTTTTTTTTTCTGCTCAAAGTTATTCGAAAACGATCATCATTATTTTTGACTGGCGCAACCGATTAAATCCGCTCGCGACGAAATTTACGCGCGATTTCAATTCGATTCCCGATGGCGGCTGGAGATAAACGTTAAAAATCATGTTCACGTTTCCAAGGGCTCTGCCAGTTAGTGTCACGCGCGATTGAATTTTAGTTCGCCTTTTCGCATGTGTGCAGTGTGCGTGCTTCTCGCTTTTACCCGAGCTCGGTGTTGAATAACAGTTTATGGGCAACTACGGTCGAATTAATTCTGACGCGCGCTCCATTTATAAATGCTAGCAATGGACTCGAATGCGCGTTGGTTCATTAATATTTGAGGAAGCTCAAAAGGTTGTCGATTAAATCCACCCTCATGCGACCCGGGTGTAACTTGGCGTTTTTTTCCCCCCTTCTATGTACGACTCGTAGCTCAGTCGAGATTCCGGGGGCGGCAGCGGTTTGGCGGTCACAGGTTCGATTCCCAGTGCGGGCTCTCCCCTCATTCGATCCCCGGGTGCTGGTGAAAATGTGCCCCTTGACATTGCCTAAGAAATAGAAGGGGTAATAAAAAATAATGGCATAGCAAATATATATAAAAAAAAATTGCTTAAACATTCACTGCCACAAGTAACTATTTTGATTGAAGATGTCGTCCGTTCCACTAAAATCAGACAACAATTCAAAACTCTTGGATCATTTCGACGTTTTAGAAGAGGTGCTATTCTAACAATTACATAAAGTTGGATGGAACGTAAGGTGTATCATAAGGCTTCAATAACCTCGAACAGTTCTACTCGACAAAAATGAATAAAACGTCGGAAAATAAATATTTTTCTTTTACAATGCGCAGTTGGCTTGTATGTCTTCTTATAGCTTGACCTAAATATAAAGTTTCGTAGAATTTCCAGCTCTTGGAGCAGTGGAAATCCGCGTTTAGTCAGTCAAGGCAAAGACCGAGACAAACCTTACAACTGAGTTCAAAGAGTCGAGTTCAGCAATACCAGGCCTACCGTAAACTACCGTATGAAAGCGGTTATAACTTAAATTATAATATCCGGTTGAAAAAGGAAGTGTTGTGTTAGTGTTAGTCAGTGTGTAGTGTTGTGTTAGCGAAGTATAGATGTCAATTTTAATTGCATACAATTAAAAAATATGCCGGATAATTCAATTAAAAAAATATGCCGGATGATTCAATTAATTATGTATTATTGTTACCTGGAGGTCCTGGAGCCTGAAAAATCCACCCAGGATTTTTTATGAGCCGACACCGTATTTAGATTTAGATGAGCAACCGTAATGGCCATTACCTTCGGCGCGGCAATTGCCGCGCCGAAGGATTATGATAGCAATATGTTTGAATATGTGAGGTTAGGATTGTAAGATTGGGATTTTTACCAGTACCTGGATCGAATAACGAAAGCCAGAGCCGGGAATCGAACCCGGAATCACCGCACACAGGGCGGATGTTCTACCACTGAGCTTAGATGACCATACAGATCTGACCTCGCTGGCACGAAGTGTCCAAAAAAAAATTAAAAAAAATATTATAATGTTTCGCCACAGACCTCGATCGTTCAACCAAGTCACAAAAATAACTCAACCACTAAATTTATTCGGCCGAGTTTTGATATCACTGTTGCAGATCTTGCATTGCACCGGTTGCCAAGTATGATATGGGGGAAATAAATGGTGTGGAGTTAGGGGAAGGGACGTGATCAATTGTCTCGATTTTAATATTCGTTTCGTCTGCGATGTGTCGGTCACTGGTGGCCGGGCTTGTCTCCGTCCATCACTTGGCTCGCCTCGGCTCATGATTAAATGCCCTTATTACAGGCGGCGACGGGAGGTCAAAGGCCTAGGTCACCTTCGAATCACGGATTAGTGCTCTTGATTTTTGGACGTGGGGTGATCGTGTCTGCGGCCCGCGCGTGCCATCTTCTTCATTTGTACGATATTTAGTCATTATACCTTTATCATCTGTTTGGTAAATCATGTTTTGTTTGCGATCTCTGAAATCCGGCTAAAGTGGTACCGGTACTAGTTATCATCCAAAAGGTTACCAGTTAGGCAGTTTTACCATCCAAAATGTCACCACTAAGGCAGTTATCATCCAGTATGTTACCAGTAAGGCAGTTATCATCCAGTATGTTACCAGTAAGGAAGTTACCACCAAAATGTTACCAGTAACAATCCAACATGCTTAATGTTAAAAATGCATGTGCTCCCTTTAAATGCTCCCCATAAATGTCTGAAATGCTCCCTTTAAATGCAAAGACAAGGGTATATTGTTAACATGTCATCCGTGATGGTTTTGTTTCATCCACTCTATTAAAAAAAAAGAAGATAAAATCCAGTTCGCTGGAGATGAGTTTTTATCGCCTTCAACCAGAGTTTCCCAGGCTCGAATTTGGCGATCTCTCTTGACGGTTGCGTTGGCCGATAAGACCGACTTCCCCGGATCCATTTTTCTGGTCGTATCGCGCGGAATAACACCCGTTTTATATACACGGTCTTACCATTTTATGTTGCTAGTTTATGACTCGACTCAGCGCCGGGCCTCCAGTATTCCACCACCCAGCATCCTCCTCGCGTCAGCATCGTATCAGAGCTCTCAATTTGACAAGTGTTGCGACGTTGATGTTGATGGGAACGATTAATTGTACCCCCAACACCCACCCCCACTTTTCATCCCCGCGCTATTCCCTCTTATGCCTGGTCTACACGCTCGAATTTCACGTTTGGCTCCTTGGCTCCATGGCGATGGCAGATTGTATACCCACGTACTGGTCGTTTTATAACGCGCACGAATGTGTTTGACACAAATGTACGTACCGATGGCTCAGTGGGTATGGCAACCTCCTACGAAGCCGACGGTCCCGGGTTCGATTCCCCCAGCAGGCTTTAGTTTATTCGTTAGCCTGGGGTACTGGTGTCACCCCTGAGCTTATATTAGGGAATCCAGAGCTTAGGGGTGGATCCCATGCAGCCTGGCTATTCCAGCTGCCATTCCCCATCCCTTCCATAATCCCTTTACATATTTCCATAGAGACACACGGGTGCAGTAATCCTGTAAGTAATCACTACGGTAATTTTAAAAAAAAAATGGCAAAATGAACTGTTTACACAGAAAAGAAACTTTCGTTCCAGTTTCTTAAAAAAGCAGTCAGTTTCCGTTCCAGTTTCTCAAATATTAAGAGGTAGCCTATGCTTTCAAAAGTTCTTCAAAAAAGGAAACAGTTCCAAGGAACGGAACTTTTCCGTTCCGTTTCAGCCCAACACAGCTTGCCATACCCAATAAAGTAAATGGATCGCATTAAATCGTTCACTTACTTGGTGACCTCTGTTTGCCAATTCATAGACGAGGGGCTCTACTGCGATTGTGTGACTGTGGGTGCCCTCTATTGAGACGAATAATATTTTATGGCAGAAAATTTCTGTGCTCGAAGCTAGTAGTATAAATATGATAATTGTCCTCATTTTCTTTAGGGGAAATTTATAAAAAATATATTTATTAAATTTTGCAATTAATTCACAAATGCTGAAAAAAATTCAGAATTTTTGAACAAGGGATTAAAATCAACTGAAATGTCCACCTTCTACCGAATATAGTTTACGAATATAGTGTTGGGAGTAGACTTACCTGGGGTTCATGTGTGTAAGCAATAATTTTTCCTTTGCGCTTCAGAAGTTTAATAATGCTATGGTCTGAACGAAGATCGAGGATGCTTTGTAATGTATTGTATGGATGTTTTAGCTTTGGTTGCATAACCCTGGCATAATAATAGAAAATGTGCTATTGCACCTGTTGACAAGTTTACACTCTGAACGATGACAACACTGCAAAACTTGGTATAAAATTGTTAGACCAAGATGTATCCCAGTTATGCAAAGACACAAACTCTAAATACTACTATGAAGTGAAAGAAAAGGCAGAAATTAGGAGAGCATGGAGAGACATATCCCATTGCTGTTAAACCAGTCCCAGGACTGAATAACCATTGATTGATTGATTGAAGAACCTCACAACTTTAGTATGTCACTGTAATACTTGACTTTTTTGTGCTCAGAATCCCTGTCTTTTATATCACTACAGGTACAAGTCCTGTACCCCTCTTAGTTTTCGAGCCTCATAGTGTGAGACAATAGCTGGACACACATCTTTAAATTTTATTTCATTAAGTTTAATTCATCAACATTTTCAACGCCATGTACTTGCTATGCACATCAAATACATGCATATGAAGGTATCTTTAATTTCCTAAAACCTTAAACGAGTCTTTCTTGTGATATCGTGGGAAATATTTGCCTTCTTAATAAGAAACATTCAAATCCAATTCAATGAGGCTGAAAAAGTGATGCCAAAATTATTTTCTTCCAACTGTCTTATGTTATCATTATAGGTCCTGGTTTCGTTTTTGTTTATTTCCCACAAGCGCTATGTGAAATGAACAAATAACGAAATCGCAACCATAGCAACGAATTTTCTACTTTTCATCCTCTGTCGCCTTATAAGCAATTGTGCAGCAATGCGCAGTGAACATGGACGATGCAGACTCGTCCATACCGCTTACAGGGTCAATACGCATATTGTGCCTTATTTTTGATGGCAACCTTATGCGACGCATTTATGTTTTTCTTTTTGACATTTTCGATTCGCTGTGCATTTTGAATTGACATCAGTGTAGCTTGTGTGCTCAGCTTGGCTTTGCTTCAACTTTGCTTTGGTGAGTAAACGTAGGTTGCGTGAGAAGACTTTTCTCTCCTTTGCTTGGTTAGTGAGCCAACACGCAATTTGTTGACGAAATATCGATTATCATTCCAGGTTTCATACATGTATAGTGCAAATAAATTAATCGTCACATAGACATACTGTATATGTCGCGGACGAAAAACCAAGTTTGAGGATTATTTATGAAATCACTTCACAGTAGACAACTGCAAAACTGCTTCTGATGTTCATCTGATGATATATTCAAATCATAAAATGATATTTGAAATCATAAAATGATGAAAACTCAGGACAGTGCGGGATGAAGATAAACGAGATCGCAACACAATGCGGCCCCCGTGGTACAACACAATGCGGCCCCCGTGGTACAGTGGCTATAGTCATAGACTACTAAGCGGGTGGTCCTAGGTTCGATTCCCGGCGGAGGCAGTCGTTTCGACGAGCATTCGACGAGCTGCGGTACTGGTGTCACCCCTGTGCTTCCATTAGGGAGTCCAGAGCTC
>JAUJYS010002923.1:0-13883 GCA_033995665.1 Melogona broelemanni | reverse complement strand
TCATATTGCGCGTCTGGGGCGACGAACATCGACACTTGGCACACACACTCTCTCTCGAGTTGATGGCAATCTCAATCTGTAGGCGAGAAGATTGGTATGCCGTGGCTGCTCGTCTTCCACGCGAAAGTGTACACCGAAGCCGCTTACACTGAAGGAACATTTGGTAATTTAGTAAACGTGCCCAATATCTCAACTACCCATTTCAACGAAATCGAATAGCTTCGTCGTAGCCAAAAGGTAATAAACTTATGGGCTGATCAATTATTTATGTATTCGCTTTGCTGCGAGATTACAGTACATTTTGTATTTATATTGGCGCATGCCATTTACCCTCTGCTAGAGTTATACGCATACTTGTATAAAGCAATGCGCATAGCAACCTCTGTATACCACCTCTGTATTCTACCAAAAACAACTGCAGGTGTCGGGGGATCGAGGGTCGGGGTTCGGAGACGACACCCTGCTGTTAAAATCAGTCCCAGGACTGACTAATCAACCAATCATATCAATAAAATACAATACAGAGACCATCAGGTCATTCCCTAAAACATTTTATTGTGTTTGTAAAAATGATTCTTCTAGAGCCAGATCTAATTCGCAGACTGTACCTCAATAACAGTGCTTAATAAACGCAATAAATATTATCACATTGACTTATTTTTAATAATTAAAAAAATAATAATAAAGGCACCGGAATTCAATATCCACCTGGCATGATTTGTGCAAGAACCCTAGGGTCTGAGGACAATAAAACAGTCACGGATTTCTTATTCGTTTGTCACCAGAATAATATGCATGCAATTTAAATTACCGATGATGGAAGACTATGATGGAGCTTTTGGATATTATTCTGCAACCTGCAGCTAAGGTCACCTTGTTTGGGGGGGGGGTGGAAGAAAAGAGTCCGGTTTTGAGCTTAAATTTATCGCGGCCGTATGCAAATATTTCTGACCATGTCCCCATAGGTCAAGTGGAACTTCGACGGAGTCGTTTTTCAGTCAACGCACGTAAATGTACGATGGGCAAATTGCGCCCGTTGCGTGTAGCGTCATCTGACGGCAAACTCGGCAATATCTGTTATTCAGTGAGTAGATTTCATGTAAAATAAATTCGAATTTTGCAAAATTAACCGATTTGATGCAAACCAGTCCTTAAAAAAAAACATTTATGGACAGCGTTGGGTTCGAAACTTTAAAAAAGGAACCCGTTCCAGTTTCCGTTCCTCTTATTTATTTATTTTAATTCACATTAGTGCCTAGTGCACTACAGGATTACTGCACCCTCATGTCTCTATGGAGATGTACGATGGGCAGGGAAGAAATGGGGAATGGCAGCTGGAATAGCCAGGCTGCAGGATCCACCCCTAAGCTCAGGACTCCCTAATGGAAGCTCAGGGGTGACGCCAGTACCCCTGGCAAACGAATAAACGAAAGCCTGCGCCGGCAATCGAACCCGGGGTCGTCCGCTTCGTAGAATGTTGCCATACCCACTGAGCCATCGGTACGTACTAAAGAGGAACCAAAACCAGTTCCAGTTCCAGTTCCAACATAATTGAAAATAACCTAATCGTTTCTAGTTTCTTCACAAATGGAACTTTTTGGGTTCCTTCGAATAAAAAATAAAAGAAATAGAATGAGCTAGCTAATGAGATTTTTATTTCATGAGTTTTGAAAGCGAACATAATCATTTTTTTTATATTTAAATGATTAAGTGGTGTAATGTTTCAAATTTAAGTTTACATTTTTTAAATATTCTGCCCAAGTAAAAGAAACGACCGTTTCAGTTCCCGAAAAAAAAAGAACGGAACCGTTCCAGTCGTTCCTTCCTGGGAAAAGGAACCTAGGCGGTGCAAAGTTCATCAGAAAATGAACCTAGGCGGTGCAAAGTTCATCATAAAATGAACCTAGGCGGTGCAAAGTTCATCAGAAAAGGAACCTGTTCCTAGGAACGGACCCAACACTTCGGACAGGTGGCGCCAGTGGTATGCCCGTGCCTCCCCCGATTATTTTTTTGCCCCTTCACGTGACTTGCAAATTCGACTTTCATGACCAATTCGCATTGGATAGTTGATTTGAATCGGCTTTCGGACGCGTTCTATACGGTGTCCTTTTCGCGTATAGCCACTTCACCTGAGAGTCATCTCGATAAAGGCGCGAAGTTTCCATCATTATAAGGCGCGCCTTAATTCGATTGCATTTTGTTTGTAAGGAATAATGTAGAAGCCAAGGTCATTTTTTTTAGAAATGAAGACGCCATTCAAGCGAAGTTTTCAAGCGAATACGGCAAAACAAATAAATAACTTGCTGTAAGCATCAAGTTTTTTGTCATTGCGAAATAAGAGTCAGTGCATTAACCAAAGCGGGCATAAAGCCAAGCAAACTTTCTTGTGACTTTTTTTATATATTTTTTATTATCAAATTGCAATTATTATTTGCAACTCAGTTTGCCCCTCACTTGACCACGTTAAAAGAAACCCCAATGATGCAAACTAAGAATATTTAATCGTCGTTTTATTGGCGAACGTAAGCAGCATTATTATTAATTGTCCCAAGGCATTATTCCCAACATTTACATACATGTGTGTCCAACTGATTACTGACCCTGGCATTGGACAATATATAAATAAACTGTGATCAACAGGTTAGCAAGCACGTATTTCATTTTTTTTCTTCCCAGAATCACCTTACTACAGATATCGCTATACAGGAGACTTTTTGGTAGGATGTTGGGTCGTGACGGTATAAAAGAATAGCCAATTACGACAAATTCTAGCGCTGTAAGAAATAAATATTACTTGGAAGCCAGAACTTGAAACGAATAAAGGTAGAGGGAGGCAATGTGTGGTTCGTTCCTTTTAAAAAGGAACTCTTTCCAGTTCCCGTTCCCCCAAAGTAAAAATTAAGGAACCCCGTTCCAAATCCAGCAGAAATTGAAAGTAACCGAACCATCCTTAGTCCCTTTTCAGAAGGAACCTGAAACCTTTCCGCTCCTTCGATTAAAAAATAAAAATAGACTAACGATTAAAAACTTTATGAGCGGATGAAAATATCGAAAATTCTATTTATCTCAATAATTACCATTAGAGAAATTGGATTTTTATCCCGTGTGCTTTGAATACGAACATAATCACTAAAAAAACATTTGAAATATAAGATGTGTAATATTTAACATTTAATCATTAATTATTACAATGTATTAGAATTCCTTAAAAAAACGGAACAGTTCTAAGCGTTCTTTGCTAGGAAAAAAACACTAGGCGTTCCAAAGTTCCTCGAAAAAGTAGCCCGTTCCTAGTAACGAAACCTTTACGTTTCGTTCCTACCCAACACTGGTGAGACGGAAACATTTAGAGGAATTGGTGCACTTCCTAACAAGCTAGACTTCGCCTGAACGCCTGCTGAACGACCTGAATAATCAGTACTGTCCCTAGACGTCAATAAAATCGGTGACGCAATTCTGCGAACGAATATAGGAAATGTGTAATACGAGAGTTCTGGTAGGGGAATGCATCCTTGTGATGGACACCACGTACAATGCCTGGTTTGAGTTACCGATACTCGAACAAGTCCGAATTGTTGGTCTTCCTATTCGAAACCATTCTTCGGTTAAATGAAACCCGCCATTGGTGCGGCGATCCCGGGTTCGATTCTCGTCTAGTGCTCTTGTTTATTCGTTCCCGGGGTACTGGTGAACCCTTCATACATAACGATCAAACGTTTAGCCAAGTACCTAATCTACTGCAGTGATATTATTACTGTGACGCGGCACACAAATAAAATAAAACCACTCACAGATTATATCGGGTCGATGTACTCGAAAGTAGGTGCCGAAACATACGTATGTTTAAAAACACCTGCAACAAAACTTAATTATGTTGTCGAGGATTCAAAAAAATTCTTTTTTGGAAGTCACAAACATTCGTATACAGGCAAAATGTTGGATTTGCTTCACCCCAGTTGTTGGCAATCAATCGCTGCAGTCGTGCATGTCCTGGTTGCCTTCCTTAGTTTATCTAAGGGCAGCCAATAATTCGCAGAGCTGGACGCCATGATATTTAATCGCAGTGAACAAAACGAGATTTAATAAATAACTAAACTGTGCCTTCGGATTGGATATAACTAATTAATACTACTTATAATAATTCATTCGACCTGGAAAACTAGCAACATCGCAACATAGCTTAATATAAATTAATGTTAATTTAGCTTTTGTATAATTATAAAATTTGGGATTGACTTTATTCGAATGCTATGTAATTGTTCTTGATAACTAAATGTGGTTAATTTTGAAATATTTTAGTAATTCTTTAAGTAATTACCGATAATGGGTTACTTTTAAATTATATCTTTTAATAGTCAATTGATGTAGAGAATATAATATATTTTGCCGTTTCATTTTTAGTAGTTTTGGATGCCAGCAAATGATTGTTTCATTAAAAATATTTTCTATATTTACCTGGTAGACTTCCTTCGGGGAAAAAACTACAGTTACTTATTCATAACATTATTATGGTAATGCGCTTGGCATAAGGTCATAGGCAAGCCCGTGTGATTTCAAAGCAGCGAATACAATGATGTTATATGACTGCTTGCGCATATGCAATTCGCAAATTAAAAAGGTCAAACGAGGGTCATGCTACATTCCGGCCGTTAAGAAAACAAAAGGAACCAACAGAAGTTCCCTACCTTGAAACGCAATGAGTACGGTCAAGGATCACGTGACGGCATCTTCTCCCCAGCGAGAAGTGGCGACAGTGCAAAGTGAAGGGCATGGCGATTCCAGGATTTGTAAACGCACCCCTGAAATGCGAAAAGTTTCGGCGTGGTTGTTGCTGCCGGTGGGGGGATCCCATATGACCACCCCCACCAACAGTTTCATTTTTGGATTCCACAAATACATTTTTGCAAGCATGCGATTTTTAAGCTATTCATGCTCGTTGGATGAGTCGTACCGATTGTGGTGCGACAGTCCCGGGGTCGATTCCCGGCGCGGGATCTCGTTAATTCGATCCCTGGGTATGTTAAAAATTATCAGAAAATGTGCTCCTTCTGGCATCACACGATTACACAATATCATGCAGTGTTATTCACTACAGTGATTGTAGAAAAAAATACATTTAAAATATTGAATGACCACGTGATATTAATCACAATTCGCCAGATATCAATATAATCGAATATGACTAGTCACCGACTATGACAGATTTTGCTTCACTTCATATGTACAGCAACAACTAAATCTTTGATTCGTAAAATCGGCAAGAACGTTATCAACCTAATCGCGAGGTACAGTTAAACGAGTTTCCGTTTCTAGCATTGCACTTCTTTGATCATGGCCGCCGTCAATACTAAGAGTTTCACTGCGTACGATTTTCGTGCGATGGCCGACAATGACTTTGAAACTGGTTTTTGTTGTTGAAGCGTTTCTCACGCGATCCATTCAAATGTGTCATAGACATCTACCGGTAGGAGGAAAATTGAACGAACAAAAAAACATTATGGTGGTTTTTAAATCCTGATGAAAGCTTTGAAAGTTTTTTTTTTTTCAATAGCACTTTTGATTGAAAGTAAAGGAACCTCAGGCATTGATTTCAGAATGACATTACAGCTCGACTTAAAATCAAATCGATCAATGATGCAGAATCCAGGACAACGAAACCACTTGTTCTGGGATCGAATCCCGAGTGTGGAGGATATTTGAGGTTAACAAAAAAAAATTATAATTGCGGTAAGTTAAAAGCATGCGCAGTTGTCGGCTAGTACACTTCTGTTTTTCGAGAATAAAGAATTTCTCAACACCTATTGTTTCAAAATTGGCATTCCGTTTTAATGACGCATAAGCAGGTTTTTCCCCGGATACCGTAACGAAATACGCGTTCAAACGCTTTTCTTTATTCTATCAACATTCAGCCGAGTACATATTTTTTTGCCGTACATTCCTAACCATTTCTAGCAGTTTTCGAACGAAAATATAATTTTTCCGTGTTCATTTATTTAGCCAAAAGCGTAATTTGGATTTTATTTAACTCCAGTTATATTTCGTCAAGCTTATCGAGATACGCAATTTTACATTGCTTTTTTTTTTACTTACAATGAATAGAAAATAAGTTTGCAACGTCAATGTAAACTCGCGGGCTTATTTTATTTCGGGTCATGGACAATGTATACAGTCAAGCAGTCTATGGCGGAGATTAACAAGTCAAGATCAAAAATGCCCTTTTTTACCACTACTATTAAATTTACTGCTACTATCCTTCTGTATTTACAACTCCCCTTCCCCCAGGGCACGACCTGATAATTTGGTATGGCCTAGACTTTTCACCTAGGTAGGAATCTTAACGTGTGTCTTGACAACCTACAGTTACAAGTCTTTCGTTTTGCTTTCCAATAGAAAAAAAAGCTTGCATACGAATTTTTATCGATCAAAAAATTCCGCAGAGATTTTTCGAGAATTGAACCAGCGATCACGGCATAGAAGACGAACAGGTTAACCACTATGCCACCGGCACCTCTTACAACAACATCGATAACGACATATCGGTCAAAGCACGTGTTAAACCTTGCAGTAGACCGAATAACCAAGTAGTATCACGTAGCGAATAAAACGATTTTTGCTTTTGAACGAAATCTTGACTCTCAATGTACTCCTGACAATTTTTTTTTAAAGTTTTTCCGTATTCCACATACCTTTTGGCAACGTCCTCAACGGATAAGAGATACTCTGGCATTCCATCAAATCCATAGCAGAAACGCACGCCAAGAATTCGTGATATTCCAACGGCGCCAAAAAAACTCTCGTGTCACACTGACCGACAGTCACAGACCAAAGTAGGTGGCGCTATAAGCGCGGTTGGCCGTCGTAGAGAGAGAGCAACAATCCCTTTGACACCTTGACCAATATACTTTGCTATTTGCTCACCGCGCGAGAATAAATAAAAAAAGATTTTGAGGGCCGAAGGAAATTGTTCTCGGCGTTCGAAGTATAGCTAGCCGGGCGCTTGACAATAGATGTATTCCTCCGCCGAGATCTTTTTGTGTACACGCGTTGCTCACTGAATGCTGTTGCGCGAGTGACTAAAGGCAACTATATAGGTTTTAACAACGCCGGCAAGTTTTTTTTTTGTACTTGGGCGTATTTCTGATACGGCTAGCAGTGGTTTAGAAACTGGCGATCGCAACTACCTATGACTTCCAGGTTTGGGATTGGTAATACATTTTAGCTTTCACAAACTGTTAAATTGATGATGATTTAACACGTGATTTTACCTTTTTCAAAAAAAGTATTTTTTATCTAATGGCTCTGAATTTCTCATTGTTTTATGTTCATTATACAAATTTGAATATAAAAATGAAAATTAAAACAATGCAAACTGGAACGAGAAACCAAAACACAAACTCATAATATAAAACTCCCCCAAGTATGAACGAAATTGAAACTCATTGAGCCGCGAAAATGACAGCTTAAAAAAAATTGAAACCCAATATATCGCTAAATTTTATTATCTAGGCATTAGTTATCCTAAAAATTCGAATCTTCAGTACGGTTTCAATGTAATGAAGGGTTCTCGAGTTCGCTGCATAATGAGTTTCAATTGCATACGATATCGGATATCGCGTTTTTAAACGAAAAATAACCGTTCTTCTCCCAAATTACACAAAATCTAGAACGAATGTTAAAATCCAAATATGCAACAGAACACCATCATTGCGAATTGAAATCCGAATTTGAGAAAACCACATTTATAATATCAGTACAGTAATCCCCTATATGAATTTGGAAACCGCTATAGAAATTAAACAGCTACACATTTAATCTTTTTAAGTTCGCCATTTTAATGTACTCAATCACGCCAATTCTCGCTTTGCGCTATCGTTAGATGGCGCTGTCGTAATATTCATAAGGCCAAAGGCAATTCTATCTCTCCCGAGGGCGACTCATAGGCTATGCGAATGTAACAATAGCTTTTTTTTTGTCATAAATTGCATAAAATTCGTCGCACAAAAATAGAAAACCAAGCGGAAGTTACCGACAACAAACAGCTTTGTTTCGTCAAACCTTTCTCTTTCAACAAACGCAAACGACCCCACTAAAAAAATATTTTGAAAAAGTGTTCCATCTTTTTATACTTCCGCTAGGCCTGGTTTAGCGTAACGCACTTATATTTTTTCCTCCTCTAATAGGCTCTATACACCTCGTATTTCTATGGCAATATGTGAGGCGCACATTTTCCCTCAATACATCAGGATCGCATAATCTGGAGTTCGAGCCTGGAATCGAACCCGGGACCACTCTCTCGCATCAGACCGATCTCGTGTTTTGTTTTTTTTTAACTGCTGTTAAGCACGCCAAAAAATCTCTACCGCTCGTAAAAAAAACCGGAACCTTGCACACGATATCTCTACAGACATCAGGTAACCGTGAATTCAGACACCGCATTTCGCGGTGTAGTTTATATATGGCCGACGTTCGCGCAAGGCGAACAAAAAAAAAAGCAAAAATAAAAATATAAATAAGTTCCAGCCACCATCGACAGCCTGGCCATGATTTATTACCTGGCGAGTGGGTGGCAATGATTGAGGTGGTGATGGGGGCAACTACGCCACCCTCTATCACCCAGCTCTCTCACTGGCTCCCGCTGGTCCGCTGGTTTACCTATAGCGGTGGGCCAGAGGTCACCTGACCAATATGTTAATGAGCCCAGGCGGTGGGGACGACATTCCTAACCGACCAACGAACTATATAACGGCCATGAAGCCGAGTGAATTGCCCCCTCCCCTCTCGAAACCCGCCTTGGGAGGGTAATACCGGTACAAATAATACCTGGCATTGTTAAATAACACAGTACCGCGATATGTTATTCGAGGAGGTGGTTGGGACAATTTAAACAGGCGTAAGTTAAGGCAAAGTAGAAATTTTTTATTTAATTTAAACTGAATGGGGCTTCGGGTAATTTTTTTGCGATGGTTATCGCGTTGGGATTATACGACGCCTGTGATCGCGGGTTCGATTCCCGGCGCGGCCTCTAGTTTATTTGATCCCTGGTGAAAATAGGCCTCTCACACATTACCTAAGCAGTAATAGAGATATAAAATTATACCACAGTAAGGAGAATTTTCAATTTCCCCTAAAAAAAAGTATAAGAGTATATTTGTTTAGTCTCGTAACGAAGCCTTATAGCTGTCGGTTGCCATGGACGGCCAATACGTCAGCGCAGCAGAATAGTTTTAATTTGCGGCCACTTGCGAGATTTCCTTTCCGAAGCTACCGTAGACACACCATGCATACATGTGTACTCTGGACTCCGCTCTGTCAGTTTACCACTGTTGTTATTTATAGGCTTGAATCAAATATAAAAATAAAGAAAAAATGTCTGGCACAACCAATAAGGCTTGCAGTGACGTGGTCGTTTAGGGTTCAATTGTACAATTTATCAGCGTCAGATTTCGTTTCATGTACGGACGCATTTTGTGTAAACGGAAACCGGGCTGGATTTTTCTTATAGAGTTCCGCCAATGTTTGGAGCTGCCTAGTTACCCGAGGACACAACACCTAACACAATGCCAGTCTTCCTGAGACCAGAGGCTGCACATTTTACGACAGCTGCCTGTTAATTAATTTTAACATAGCAAACAAAAAATTATAGGGAAATCCCTCACGGTTGTGAATATCACGGCAGGAGATTCTGTAACTCCTCGTGTTGCTTAGGCAATGTGTGAGCGGCACATTTTCCCCAGTACCTCGGGATCTAATAATCAAAACAAATTTTTTTTATTAAGTGTCAGTACAAATTGGTCTTCAAAGAAGCTGTGAGTATTACCCAACGCCACCCTAAACTCGGCATTCGTAAGGTGTCGTATATCAATCGATATTACGTGACTCAGGTCCGCCACAATTATTTTTTTAATTGCCGTCGCGTAGTGGACGCTGACAACTGTGAGGGGACCGATTAGCAATTTCTTGGTCTGCGTGTGCACCTCTGGCATTATCGCGGAGCAATCAGACACGCCAGCACAGGCAATGCTTTCGGCTCTGTTTACCGTTCTGGCTCATTTGGTTACGACAGAGGGGGGGAGAAAAATAAATAAAATTAATGGCTGGGGACTGGGGTAATTCGTCAAACCGACTCAATACAGGGTGTCCCATTAGGAGCGCCGAATTGAAATTATGAAGCCTTTTTCGTTCCATTAGATCTACTTAGAATAGAATTAAAACGAATAATGCTGCGAGCTGAAAAACTAGTGACTTGTAAGCCTACCAACTGATTTTCTCCGACAACGATTCACACAGTTTTTAAGTTCGCAATCATACAATAAAATTTGGTCATTGGACAATTTGGCCAAGCCGAGGCTTCTGCCCTAGGTAGGGATCTCTTACAGTTCCCGATAACGTACAGGATAGGGTTCCACGGCTTTATTTCCATTCAAAAGAAATGCGTACCTTATATACGAATTTTACCTCTCCCGAAAAATTAAGGATTTCTCGGTCGGGAATAGAACGCGCCATCACGGGCATAGTAGGCGAACACGCTAACCACTAAGCCATACAACACCTCTACAAAAAGGACAAAGATATCCTATATTTTTAATATGACCCAGGGTGCAACCTGGTAATTTGGCTTCTGACATAGATGCGGATCTTTAACGCGTACCTGACAAGGTACAGCCACTGGCCTCACTTTCATTCCGAAGGAAAGGCAACGTGTACGAAAGGATTGAGGCCAAACCTGATCGACGGCAGCCCGGGATCTGTTTCCACCATTCTTTCTCCGTTAGAATCATCTGTCGAGCAAGTGTGCTCTGTCTCCTTTCGCCACCTCCCACCCCCAATTACAACGTATCCGAAACTGAGCAAAGAAGAGAAAAAAAAAGAAACTGTGGATGAGGGGGGGGGGAGGAATAAGATAAATAAAGAACCTGCAGACGTGCCTTCGACAACTAGACTTGCGGTGAACCCTGGCGCGAGCGCTATTTTCGTCGGGAACCACGTGCGCTCCGCCCCGGCAGCGTAAGGAAAAGGGAGAAATCTAAGCCAGGGTGATGAAACCATGACTGAACGGGTGGATGCTGCTCCGTCAACGAGATCGGCTAGAGTAAATGGGCAGGTAGGCGCATACCCTTCGCCGATCACTGCTTTGGTATAGAAATACCACTACGCACGCAGAGCTAAGTGAGTAATTTTTTTTTTTGGAAAAGAATCAGTTCCAGTTCTTCAGGAAAAAAAAAGAACTTGTTCCATTTCCTCACGAAAAAAGTAGCTCTTTCCATTTTCACGTTTCTACCCAATCGAAACCCGTTCCTCGTGCCTTTTATCAGAAAAACTGCCTACTTATTTGGAACATAAAATAGTAAAATCTGAATTAAAACCCATAAATATTTAAAGACCTAGTAATTAAATCACCTGCAATTTTTAGCAACTACCATACTTTAATTTACAGATGCAATGGTATCAAAAAAACTGAATTTTTGGAATCCCACCTGAAGGCACAAATAATTTCAATGCACATGAACCATTTCTCGAGCGAGCGAACGAGAACTAAATAATTACTGAAGAACGCCAGCGATTACGCCACTGGTTCCTGAAATCTACTACTTTTCAATCTCGTTGTTCTCATCTTCATCTCTCGCCCAAGGCATGCAGAGAAGCTTGACATCAGGCAGGTTTAGGCTACAGCGTGACGTCAGCATGTAAGTGCCTGGGTTTGTAGCCTCGAAAAAGATAACCAATGATTTTTAAATGATATTTAAAATGCACAGTTCAAAGGACAATATATTGTACCAGAAATAAATATTTTCCGAATTGTTATTGAACCGATCTGAATTGTCTCCGAATTGTTATTTGGATATTCGTATACATTAACATAAAAAATGAACTCCTCAAAATAAAATAAATCGTTATATACGATAATTATAATTAATCAAAGCTGACACCCCGTTATTTCCTTTCCAACTCATATCTTGTTCTAATATTTTGTATCAATGAATATTTTAAAAGAACGTTTACCCCACTTATTGGATTGAGCTCAGGACAGGCTTGGTTCAGATTTTGTTTAATTTAGCATTTGCCTAAACGAAATAATTTTTTGCAGAGTTTTCCATTGTTATGTATCAATCGGTTCTGTGTTTTTATTTAAAAAAGTAAAACAAAATTAAAAAGGTAAGGCAAAAACCAAAAATTAAACTTAATAATCCGGCTCATCAATACGACATGCGGCGCGTCGGCGTGACGTCACGATCTGACAGGACTGTGTCTGAGATACTGAATCGGGGTGGGCTAGAAACCAAAAACTATTTTGAATGGAGCGGAAAAGACTTATATGTAGAGCCCACACCAAAAGCCCACACAGTTACACATTCCCGTGACCTAGCCTCCCTCCTGTTTCGCCAGGCCTGTCCTTGCCAAACAACCTACTAAACAAATGGTGGAAGGGGTTGTGGGGCATGTGGAGCATCTATTTCTGTAAAAACCAGCATGTTAAACGTAGCAAGTGCAGAAATGAAATTCCGACAGAATTTCCGAGAAATCAATCACCTTTTGAACTAAAATTCCATTTATTCCAGCAGTTCAATAGTAGATGGGATTTTTATTCCAACAAATAATCCATTGGTAAATGGGATTTTATCCCGCGAGCTTTGAATGCGAACGTAATCATTAAAAAACGCATTTAAATGATATGAGGTATAATATTTCATACTTAAATATTAATTATTGAAATCATCAGCACACAGTAAAAGAAACGACCAAATAAGCTATTTTCTTCGCAGCCTAGGAAACGATTTCTTTTCTATTCTATATATCTTTCGATTCCTTGGAAAAGGAACCATGGCGCTCCAAAGTTCATCAGAAAAGAAACCCGTTATTCATAGGAACGGAAAAACGTTTATACCCAACACTGCTCGTATTTTCATATTTTTCAGTTTTCAGTTGAAGTCAGAAAATGTCTGGCTAAACGCGAGGACAGGCCTTGCCAGTTGGCACAATAGTTCGTCCCAGTGACGTCATTAAACCCAGCATCACGTGTACCGGCGCGCCGGCGATAGCATTTTATATCGACTGGGCCAGCTTTTTTCGCCATTTTATTTTTGGCAGTCGGCCAGGCCAATACCACGCAGGGTAGACACTAGCGCGTGCTAATTATCCAGCGAAAACAAGCCAGAAAAGCTCGAACATTTATTTCATCATTATTTCGTGGATAACAGCGCGGTTACTACGAACTCCGATGCCAAAAAAGAGTTAAGAGGGCAAAAAATCAATTTTACCAGAAGGTCGGGCCCATCATTATTGTAATAAACTGCGGTCGAGATTTTTCACAAGCAGCCCCTTCTTTTATCTTTCTTCAAAATGAATTAGATAACTAAAAATATCGATCCCGGATTTTTGTCGCCAGATGGCGCGCAGAAATTAAGCCAGTAATTGTCGCAGTTTGGTGGCGCTATCACGTGGTGATGACGATGTCATTTTGAACGTGATTTTTCGGTGACGCTGTCTTCGTCATGTTAAAATTGGCATCATTCATTTTTAATGATGCGATTTCGTTCAAAATGACATTATTAATTTTTAATCATGCCATTTTGATCGTGACGAAGACAGCGTCACCTTTAGATACAAGCACTGTAGCAACTTCGGTGTTTAGCGGTCCCTGGTTCGAAGGAACCTGGATCTTTCCTATTCATTTGATTAAAAAATATTTTTTTAATATTCCGAGTGGCGTTATGGTCACAAGAAATTTGTGATTGCGTTTAAGATGTCAAATCAATATTTGCGGGAACTCTTTATGTCATTTGCTAAATATTGCTAAGATTTTTTTTCTTAAATCACCGTAGTGCCTAGTGCACTACAGGATTACTGCACCCTCGTGTCTCTATGGAGATAGGTGAGGGGCAGGG
>JAUJYS010002922.1:0-13883 GCA_033995665.1 Melogona broelemanni | reverse complement strand
TATATTGATCTTCCTCACGAATGGTGTTAAGGCGATGCTTGTGATCACTCGTGATAGATCGATGTACAACCCTCGACTAATTACTAAATAGAGTTAGAAAAGTCAATTTGAATTTGTCGATGTGTACAAACCTCGTTAGACGTCGTTGATGATGATGTTGTGGTATTATTGTCGTCATCAGCCAGAATCGCCACAGCGAAACTCAAAACCACCAAACACCAAAAGAGGTTAACTTTTAGCAAACCCATTGCTCAAATTTCAATGGAGAACGACGGACTTCTGTTCTGGTCAAACAGTTGGTCGAATCTATTCGAACGTTTTTCGATTTCGATCGACCAACAGCCCATTACGATATATTATATACACAATTCATCTGTTCTATTAGTTCTGCATCTACCAGACCGAAGCAGCTAACAGCACGGACGGCCTGTCGCAGCTTTGTTGACACGGTTCCATCAAACAACCGAACAATATAAATCAACATGACGACAATGAAGTCTCGAGTTCGATTCAAACGTTCAGTTCGTTTCTGTGATCGGTCAAATAAGTATTTCCGTGGTGAAGGGCACCGGCTGTTAGCTGTTTCATTTTCTGAGTCAAAACTTTGTGTTAATAGTTCCTGGTCTCCGATAAAATCTGGTCTGGAAAAATGTTAAATTACTGTCCTGGGTTCGATTCCCGGTGCAGGCTCTCGTTTATTCCACAATCCTTGGTTTATTCCGTCGCCCCTGAGTCTAGAGCTTAGGGGGTGGATCCTGCAGACTGGCAATACCAGCTTCCATTCCCCTTCTCTTCCCTGCCCCTCACATATCGCCATAACGACACGAGGGGGAGTAATCCTGTAGTGATTAGTACTACAGTGACTTTTAAAAAAATGAAGCATATATGAATGGTATTTTAAACATTAAAGGTATTATAGAATATATTAGCATAATTCATAGGTCATCACACAACAAAAATAACATGACAATAACACCACAACTACATAACCAAATAACACGAACTTTTATTTATTTTAAGCAGGAAAAAGATTCAATACACTTTAATGATTTAGATAATATAAGTATGAATACTATCGACATGAATTTCGAGCGTATTTCATGTACTTGAAACGCAATTAAACTTAGCTGCACATTTTTTTGACGCTATTTACCAAAACTGAATGAAAAATGAAAAAATTATTGATGGTATTTACAAATGCACTGATGTTTGCAAAATAAAATCAACTCGCTTGAATAATAGAAATTACAAGTAATTTTGTTTTGTGCTAGACCTATGGAGCACGTGCTATTTAGACTATTTTCGATAAAATATGCACGTTCAAAATGTTCCCCATAACGAGTGAGCAAGCATTGAAAAGTAAAGGGTGCAGTCAAGGTCAATTGAAGGTCGTATTTAGCAGTGTTTGGTACGTTCCTTTTGAAAAGGAACCAGTTCCCATTCCCGTTCCTCCGATGAAAAAAGGAACCAGTTCCAGTTCCTCAAAAATAGAAAGGAACCTAGGCGTTCCTGCGTTCCTTTCCAAAAGGAACCAGTTCCTTTTCCGTTCCTTCAATATTTGAAGAATTCGAATGATCGACGTTACGGAGTTGCACGTGCGCGGTGCCAATTCATAAAAAAAAAATGCCAACATGTTTGCCAAATCTCATTTGAATAACCTAACTTAAGATTTGCAATTTTAGGATCAATTTTCAATCGAAACGTGTTTTTTTTTAGGAAAAGTGTGCTTTTAGAGACTGAAGGTTATTAGAACAAGGAACGCTGTAACCAGAAATGGAACCCCCGTTCCAGTTCCTCAAAAAATGGAACCAGTTCCCGTTACAGTTGCTACAGAAAAAAAGGAACCTAGGCGTTCCTCCATTCCTCAAAATAGGAACCAGTTCCTTGGAACGGGAACTTTCCGTTCCGTCCCTACCCAACACTGGTATTTAGTAGTTCTGATGTTTCGCCCTTCTAGGCGACGCCGTCCTGCCAATATGCTCGCTCGATACGCAGCTGTGTTCCACGCAGAAGTAGTCGAGGCCCTCCTGACGATGACACCAGCTGCCGGCCGGCAAATGGACGTCAAGCATACGGCCACCTGGAACGTCGAATCGGGGTGTGTACCAGGTACCTCCCACGCTTCGACAATAGATGGCGCAAGACTGCCATAAACGTTCTTATTAAGAGTTGGGGGGGAAAAGAAATTAACGAGGTGAGATATTTGATGCAACCAAAACGTTAGTTCAACTATTCACTTTACGAAAAAAAACCTAATAGGTAATGCATATTTTGTCTCTGGTTAGTTTTGAGTTAAAATTAAACACAATGCAAGTGAATTTCAGAAAATTAAAATGTTTTTTGTCTGTGTAAGTTTTTTTTCCGATTTTGTAAGATTTATGGATTTTGTGCAATTAATTATTTGTCTCGTGTGTTGCAAAACCCGAGAAAATTAGTTGATTTCAATTTAACAAATACGCGTCTTTACTGTTATTTAAAATATGATTTTTTTTTTTAAATCACAGTAGTGCCTAGGGCACTGCTCTCCCCCCACCCTCGTGTCTATGGAGATATGTGAGGGGCAGGGAAGGGATGGGGAATGGCAGCTGGAATAGACAAGCTGCAGGATCCACCCCTAAGCTCTGGACTCCCTAATGAAAGCTCAGGGGTGACGCCAGTACCACAGGATCGAATAAACGAAAGCTTGCGTCGGGAATCGAACCCGGGACCACCCGCTCAGTAGAATGGGACCATACCCACTGAGCCACTGGGGGCCGACACATTGCTGTGTGAGCGATGGTATTTTTTGTTTTTTCTAAACTCACTGTCACGCCCGCACAATCTCCTGAGTAGCCTACATTATTCAGCAAACGTTTGCGAGCCTGCACAATGTGATCATTGTCTTAACGAGAATATTATCATGTGCACAGTGTCTGTGAATTGCGTCTACTACGCAATACTTTTGTATTAGGCAAGATTTATGGTAAGACTCTCTGGCTGGACTCTAAATCCATTAGACTCTTTTAATCCTATAATGGTTTTGATCCGAGCATCCGAGTGCGTCTTATTTGGATTGGCGAAACTCTTTGTGGCGGTGGGCATGTCCAAAGTCAAGCGTGTGTATCTTTGATAATAGGATTAATCTTGCGTTGTTGATGGCCCGAAGCTCCTCAACTGAACAATTGTTTGAATTGTACGCTGACAAGTTTCAATATTGTTTATTTAAAAATAATTCCCGGGATGTTTTTTTCATTCATCTGTACTGTCATTCATGCGAGAGGTAACAAATTATGAATTATTTGGGTTTGCTTACGAGTACCTCCATAATTCTTGGCTCGAATCCTGAGTAATTCAATTTCAGGTGCAGGTTCGTATCCCTGTCTGGTAGAAATTAAATTATTAATATATGAGCAAATAGCAAATCGGTTTGAGGTGGATAAGGGAAGAAATTAAGCAATACAATTTAAAAAAATAAATAAAATACGGTAGGTTTAAGGTGCAAGTTCGTATCCAGGTCAGGTAATAAATAATTTATCGAATAAAAAAAATTGTCTAATGCCAAAGGCTATTGGGCAACTCCTGGTACGAGGAGGAAACAGTCGTGAGTGACAAGTTCAGCGTAGAAGAAATACGACATAGCATTTCTGCACCAATTTCACCCCATTATTCAAGATGGAGTGACATTTGCAGTTAATAAAAACGCGTAAAAATCCAAGCAATCATGCTTGACACATCTCCATTTTGTTTATGTAGCAATTTTTTTTAAAGATCTCGCGCTGTGTCTCGCCCAATACTACGGAAAACCCCGTTTTTATCGTTCGTTCCGAATTGGGTTACAGCAAATAAAGCCGGCAGGGGGCGCGCACGACGGCTGACATTTACGAGGCCCAGTATATTTGCCGCTAGCTGCTTCAGACCGTATATATACACTGAATATATATACAATTTTTACTGTCCCCGACCATAACACGAGTTAAGCTTTATCCATTGTCGGGGACATGTTGCCCCGGACTCCATTGTTTGCGAATTGTGTCGGGCAAGTGTTCGAAATATGTTGTGGCGCATGCGCGATGCGTCCCCGTATAGTGTGGATACGTTTGTGAAAATATGTGTACACCTGAGACACGGTGACACTACCGAGAATCCTCTAAAATGTTATCATGGGAAACTGTGAATGACGAGGTGTAGTGGCCAACGCGTCGAACTACCCTGGTTATGGGTTGAGTTCCTGGCAGTGAGAGCTCCGGTATTTATTGGGCGAGATAAATTACAATGAAAGGCCTCCACCCAAAAGGTGTTGGACTCGTGCCTCCATAAAGTCAGATATACGTTGAAGATCCTTACCTAGGTGTGAAGGCTAGATATAATTTTCGGGTCGTTCCTAAATTGTTAGAATGCCGTATGACCACCAAGCGTTCATCCGTTTCTGTTCCGGAATGTAAGCCACAGGCACTTGCAGCACGTTCAACTATTGAAATTAAATTATTTCCTCACGGACTGGGATGCGAACTGAGAAGTACTTGAAGAAGAAACATGGCAGGACAATTTTTTTTATTAACGGGCTAATTTACCCAGATGGGGATGCGAAACCAGGACGTCTCAGACAGGGACAGGGACCATCGGCTAGCAGGCAGATCGTCCGCCATACCAACTTATCATCCGCGGTCAAAAGTCTGGTAAGCTTGACACGTTGGAGTAAAATTCTTGATTTGTGTCCCGTATAGCCTGGGGCCTCAGTAGAAAAGCGTAACACGTTTTTATATGTATATTTTAGGAACTGTGTATACGTTTTGAATGTACTCTCTACATCAAGTGAATAGGAGAGAATCGAAATTATGGCGTATGGCAAAAATGTAGGACTATTGTTGGGGAAGCCATAAGGCGAGGCGACAGCTATAGTGCCACTGAATGTCGTAAATTTCTAAAATAATAATCCTATATACCACCGAAAGGGCGATCTCTGAGGACTCTTTTCCGTCTTTTTGTCCGTGTGGGTGCCGTACGTACACATTTGTACGAACTACAATCACTCGGTACCGGATTTTTATAAAGAAATGACTGTTGCCTGCTGGTTTGCCACTGTACGATATCGTAAATGGTTTTAAAGAGATGATAAAAGCATCATATCTGGTAATTTGACGTTTCAACCTAAATTGAACCTAATATATTTAAAATTCCTGTATACGTTAGTCCTTTTACGAACATGCCATAATCAACCCACTTTTACTGAGTGATAATTTTAAATATTAACATTTTCATAATGTGTACTGCTATTAGAAATCCATTCAAAAGAATGAGTTTCAACGAATTTGGTAAAATTATAATTTCATTATTTTATATTACGGTATATTATTATTTTCATTACGGTGTACTTTCATATTCCAATGTTGCAGCTTTCCATACGGCATTAAATGCAACGTGCTAATTACATGTAAGTAGCAAACGAAGTACCGTATTCTCTTGTGCCTAATCCGCGCCTTTCTCCCTTAATTTAATACGTATATGGATAATATCCCACATTATTTATTTTTATTTGCTACAAATTGTTCTATGGTAAAGCTCAAGCTATTTTTATTTTGTATTTTTTCATGGTCACGTTTTCCATATTAAGCATTTAACCAATTATGTTTTAAGTGCTTATAACATTGTCACTATCAGTACCTCCCCAACAACAGTATCCCAGGATTCCGGAACCGGGGACTATCAGCCAGTTGCACAGGAGTGACACAATTGACGTACCCTAATAACAATCGTGCGAAATTATAAAATTTCTAAAATAATGCCAACGTCCAAATGGACTGCCACGTAAAGCAAAGTTTATAGACTCCACCAAAATAAAATAAAATAGTGTTCTCGGTAAAGTTGTCAGTCTGTCCAGGAAACGAACATCGAGTTCTCCCGATAAGATCTCAGATTACAACTTCCCCAATTCTGCAAAGCGTCACCTCGTTGAGTGACGTTCCACACATAATCCATATTCAGCGCGGCGCGATTTCTGACAGGTACGTCTGCTGCTTATCCTAAGCGCAAAAGTACAGGCGTTCTCGTGCATTATTTAAAAAAAAAAAAAAATGTCCGCCCTAGTTTCTCCGTACGCTCGCCCGGATTTATCAAAATCACATTTTGAGAAAAACGTCCATTATGCGTCGGAGTAACAAAGAAAAAAAAAAATCGAATTGCCTCTGGGACGTGATTATCATCCGGCTTCCACTCTGACCATGTGACAGGAATGACAACTGCCACCCCCTTCCCTCCCTACCTTCCTACCTTTTCGTCGAGTACATTTGCATAATAGATTTCATGTATAGTTCTTCGACAAAAAATATATCTATGGTTAGCCAATATCCTCCGGAGACCCAGCGTTCAGCACACGCGCGAATATACGAGAGCGCAATGTTTTAATTTCACAGTTTCATTTGTAAGTCGCTATTTTTCTAAACTTGCATGTCCTTGTATTCTAGTCTCGTTCAATGAAGCTGTTACGGTTGTACGGCTATTTTATTATTTTTTATATAAGAAGAGATTAGAATAAATTCAATTATTCGATTCAATTAGATTAAATTCTTGTTTTATGACGACGTATGCCGCCACATCGTTTAATTTTTGCCACATGTGTAATTATGGAACACTACTCGGATCAAACAAAAGCTGTATATATTATAACGGCTGCGTTAGACCCACTATTTAGTGCACCTTGTTTGTCAATGTCAATTTTTAGTAGGATCAGCTGTTTTTACTTGTCTATTGTTCAGTACTAATGTTTAGTGGCACCATTCTATTAATTTGAATTTGCAACTGAGATTATGCCACGGTCTTCTGGATAGCACGGGGAGACCAATGGTAACCATGCCAATATTTCTCGCTTTTTCCCGGTATAAAAACGAGTTGGAAATTCGCGTAATGGTCCGCAGTCCTGCATGCAGAGAAAATCACGTTCTATCGCGGCAGGCTTTCGTTCTCCAACCCTTTTTTTCAATCTACGTGAAAGCGTCAAATGCGACTATGCTCTTATTTGAAAATTTCAACGTCGTAGGAAACCCAAAAGAAAAACATACGGGGCACTGCTTAGAGATTATTGATCAACAGAGCTCCCAATTTTTGATTTCCGTTTTCGATCGTTCGTAAAAGGGTTAACGGCTAGCTGTCCCGGTGACATAAAAAAATATATTTGAATAATTCATGAAAAATATGTTCGTACTTAGCCATGCGGCCCCGTGAGGATTGCGCGAAGGAAGGCCCGATTCGTTGACAAGCGTTGATGGGTCGGTGTAGAGAGAGGGGGGGGGAGGCGTCGGAAAAAATTCGTCGAATAATATTTTTCTTTTGTATTTGGGCCAGCAGAAAAATTGGATAGTTCGTAAGTCGCACGCTGGCGTATGAGTGTACGCGCGCGCGGACTTTTTTTTTTTTGTATTGTTTATTATGTAGCATCTAGGCCTATCCCGCGCGACTACGATATTATTGGCAATTTGTTTTTTATAGGCGGCAGTTTGGTTTTTTGAAAGGACGGGCCGCGTGCGGTGCATGTGTATGGTGGGTGCCCTACGATGCCCCGATTCGGAACGGGGCCGGTCTTTTCTTATACATTTTTCCATTGTCCTTAACCTATTCGCGTTCCTTTTGTCATATCTATCTATCTATATCGGTATCCCTGTATATATATATATATATATATACATATCTATATTTTGTATTGGCCTATATATATATACGGAGGGAATATGTAGTTTTTATTCCGTTGCGTTCGCGTCGATCTCGTAAAAAAAAATGAAAGGAAAAGCTATCGTTTTGCTACGTGCTCTGTCGTCCCATTCGTAGACAAATGTCATCTACCCTATTTCGAACCGCCACGCCCTCTCTCCCCATCCATTTTTCAAATTGTGGGGGTGGCTCTTTAGCGTTTTCAACGAGTGAATCGCCAGGAACAAAGGTGTTGTTTAAATGAAGATCGTTTGTTTGTGGGGGAGGGGGAAGGGATGGGTGGGTGTCTGGCGACTGCAGTACGCGTCGCCTATGGTAATTTTTTTTGCCTTAATCGTGGTCGATGCCCAGCGTTCAACTTGGAATTATTCGATCCGGATAGGTGTTTGGCGCGTCTTGGTATCTGGCGATTTTCCTATGGTGCCTCGGCGTGAGTTATTGATGCCCTCTGGTGGCATTCCTTAGAATCAGTTTGTTGCGGTTGCTGCAGATTGATGATCGGAGGTCGTTTTCCCAGAGCTCCTAGTGGTGAATTGGGATTTGGCTGACTAGGCGCCACCTAGTAGTCAACCGCATCGTCCCCATTCCCTGTTTGCGGTGAGGTTTGCGATGTCAGGCCCTACGAAATAATTAATACTCTTCTTTATTCGTTATTTCTGCTCATTAATAATGAATAATGTAACGGATTTAATAACGTTGCTTTTGCGATGGGGTAGTTTTCGGTCACCGAATTTTAATATAATAAACGTAGATCACTTGCATTGTTTTCAATCATCAACCGAATTTAATAACTTACGTCGGAATGAATAATCGGTAATTTGGGTAATCGTCATCACTGAAGTGCAGTCACATCATAAGATTCTGTACCCCTTTAAATTTTCTTTAAAGAGCATTACATTTGAAGGGACATATTTTTACCAGTACCCCGGGATCGAATAACGAAGGCCCGAGCCGGGAATCGAACCCGGAATCGCTGCACGATTGGCGGATGCTCTACCCCTGGGCAACAGTGATCTCACAATCCAAATTGTTTGCTTCTTTCTATAGAGGAAAATAAATTTATACGTGTCAGTCTATGCGCCTAACATTAAAAAAAAAACTGAAGCGCGTTACATTGAAAGTGTTTTGGTGGCGCGGTGTGAACGGCGCCCGTCGGTATATCCCAGTGGCTTTTACGGAGGAAGAGGAGGAGAGGAGGAACGACGACGCTAACCCGCTTTTCGTTTTCCGTCTCTGTGCCCGTTATCTCCGACCTATTTTTTTATATTTGTCTTTCTTTCGTCGCCGACTCTTGTCATCTGATTTCAATGGCTCATCCATCAACCGACTCCGACCGACGACGACGCTGCTGATGCTGCGCTACCGTCATGGTTTATGGATATACACGTAGCGGCGCCCGATTGGCCGTTGGTGGCGTGGCGAAAGGTTTTACCGTGTTTCTCCCCCGCCTCATAGGTGGCGGATCGGTCGCCAGAGAGGGGAAGCCAGTTTCACGTGCTCTTGGTGTACGGTCATGCCAGCATACAGGTGGCGTTGTTGTCGTATTGTTGACGTAGGTCGAATTGACCAACGCGACCCGTGCTGCGTTGGGGATTCGGCGACGGCAACTGTCGAGTTTGCTTTTCATTTTTTTTTACCTGCCGAAGCATTGCTTTCTGAATGATGGCTAGACGAGATAAGATTTTGCGCTTTATTCGTTTTATCTCGGAATCGGAAGTCTTTGATGAAGAATTAGAAATACTTTTGTGGCATCATCAAACCTTCCCGAAGATGACATATTTTTGTGTCTGCTTCTCCGTTGAGATAAATCATTGCAGATATAGGAATGTACTGGTGGAAATATCTAATTTGTACAGCATTATTTTGAATTTCAAGACTTTTTTTTACTCAATTTTGCACATTGCGTCAGATTCCACAAATGCAATGATCCTGCTTCATTCATCGCCAGCAATGAATAATTGGTTTCTTTTTATTGTTGCACAAAATAAATAAGAATAGTCATTTTTGCAAACTATTTCTATTTAAATAATGCATTTTCTCTAAACTGATTCAGATTTTTTTTATTACTAATGGCAGGGCAACGTAGTTATGCGAAGGTTTATGTCTTCTCGTGAACTGCAGTGTAGGCCCAAGCGTTCGATCAAACGATACAACCGTCATCGTGTGTCGATTTGAGCGCTGACCCAATTCTCGTGCAGCCAGGAGCCAGTCGCAGCTCTGACGAGCGCCGCTCATCAACATTCCGCACAATAATCATTACATGTAGTTCTATGGGCCTCCGTAATGACCGACACCAGTTTTGTTGGATGGCTTTTTGACGATCGATTGCCCGCCTCGCTTTAGAGGCTCTTTTCTGTGCTGCCCCCAACAAAGTATCCTCGCGGCATAGCACCCGAATAGAGCATCTCGCGGGCTACACCTTCTAGACAAAGAATTGTAATGTGGTGAAGCTCGGAGTGCATTAACTGATTACGAGCGACCAATAGGGTGTTTATATGTACCAAAATATGAATATGATACATGTATATCCATTTATATTGATTTTAAGCAAACCTGTAAATTGTTCAATTTCAGACTTTATTGCTACGTTATTAGCGGCGCATTGTCTGATGTGCGAGTATTGGTTGCTCTAGTGACGCTTATGTTCTTGTATGCTGTGGCAAATAAAATAAAGTAATCTTGGACTGTCTGGTAACGGCGAAGTTTTTAATTATCTAATGCCGATCACATTTCACAGTTAGGAGATTAGAAAATTTCAATTAAAATTTCCTTTTGTAGCGATGTAGACAGTGATACCATCTATTTTAAGAAAAGCGTAGTTTCAATTTCAACTTTTCTTTCAAAATGTTATTAGCAATCTGACTCGTTAAATTTGTTTTACGACTCTAGCCGTCTATATCTTTGGTTCCAAGTGATATCCTCATGAGAACCATTTTTACAAATATGTGTCTTTGCCGGCCAGGTCTCTGGCAGATCTAAATCGTTTTTTTTTGCCACTAACGACCAGAAAAATGACACCCCATCCACTCCACGCTGCCAACACAGCAGCGACTGTCGGAGCAGAAACGAGAATGTCGATTCGGTGGAATGCGAGATAGGCACCCGCGTACGTGCGTCTAGCCCCTCGTTGATGAAACGGCATTGTGGGGAGAAACTCTTGCTTTTTTTGTTGCTGGTGGTGGATGGGGGGGTGACGAGACATTCTGCTGCGTCCCTTGTGGTATTCCTGGGCGAGGATTAAGTCGTCGACAGGAGTCTCTCTCTCTGCAGCGAATGCGCAAAAAAATCCAAACTTTTGTCGGTGATGGTTTTAATCTCTTTTCTGGTCTACCGAACGTAACATTTCACGGAAATGTGCACGATTATGACCTAAAGTAAAAGCAAAAATCGCTATCCATTTTAGTTGCTGGTTCTATGTGACCGCCCAATAATATGTTCTATGCCGATGTTTAAGCTAATAGTACACAATAGTATACAATAAGCTATAGTGGGTCGACCACGCACAAGATGGCTGGACAGTATAAAGAGGGGAACCAAGATGTTTCTCCGGGAGCTGCAGAGAAAGTCATCGAATCGGCCCAGTTGGAGAGCACTCGACGGATCTTAACAACAACAGCTTAACAAATACCAGGGAATCCGGGTTCCATATTGGTCGGTCTATCGTTGTTGTGAATATTACTACTGGAGATTCTGCGCCCCTCATGTGTTACTGTGGCAATGCCTGAGGGCCATCTTTCCACCAGTACTCTGGGATTGAATAAACAAGAGGCCGCCACGGGAATCGAACCCGGGACCGCAGTCGGTTGTAATACCGACTAAGCTACGACGGGTGTTACAATTGCGATTGCCGGCGTAGGTTGCGCTGTATTGGCCAGGTTTGTAATTTCGGATGTCTTGTGTTTATCTGTTCGCTGTGATATTACTTGTATCACAGCGAACACATAAGTACATAAGTAAGAACACGTAAGAATTTACAATTCGTCTGTATTCATGGCGCATTGTGTGCTACTATTTATTTTTAAAAATAATAAATAAGAAAAACATTATATTTCATAAATATAAAGTCAAAAGTTAGTCCAGAATCGCCACCCTAACTGGCCACCCGATGGCCATAATACGAGAGCTGCCCTCTACTTGGTGTCATATTTTTGTTCCGAAAGCGTAACTCCACCTCGGTACAAAGAGATGAAACGTAGACTCACTGCATATGACAGGTGGCGCTACAGTCGTCGCCTCGGTTTCATCTGCATGCTCGCTTAGCGTAGATTTTAATCTGCAATTTCGTAATGAAAACGCATCTGGAATTAAATGGCGAGAACCCCGCCTCGTTCCTGAATCATTCATCAGGGGTTTATAATTCGTTTTTCCTTCGTCTCACCACGCACCTCGACAAAGACATTTTTTTTCTACTTTTTTTTGTTATGATGGATGTCTTTCGTGACTCCGTTGCCCACGTTAGCCGTAGATAGATTGCGAGACAGAGCGAGAAATAGAGCCAGTTGACATCACTTTTCGGTGGTTTCGTTGCGCGGCCGGCCCGACCCAATATTCGTTAAGCCTGGGTCGACCTCCACTGACGCATGGAACGTTTCCTATCCCGCTGGGCGCGTCCATTCTTTTTATTTCATTTGTCACCGGGCTTATTTTTTTCTTTCGTTCTTCCCCTTGCCGTGAGGTTCGTTATCGGGATACGTGTCCTTCGCGGCTCAGGTTAATTTGGCTAAAAATATCCGATTTCCTTTCCATATTTGGAACTCGTAGAAATGTATAGATTAGTAATTAATTGAGGAAAACTGATTAAACGTAAATGAAATTAGTGATTTAAAAGTCTGATAGCTGCACTTTTAATCCGTCAAGTACAGAGGAAACAAATACATAAGCTTTCGGCTGTAACGCCTTCTTCGTCGGTGAATAAAATGAAAATTAAAAATGGAAAATGAAAAACAGTCAACTTAACAGTTGTTGTGACAATATGTATGGGGTACGTTTTGATTGATATTTCATTGAATAAATGAATGCCCAAACCGGGGAATCGAACCCGGAACCGCCGCGCCGCAGTCGGGTTACCATACCGACTGGACTACGACGACACGTACCAGTTAACGCACATGTCAGTGTCTCAGAAAAATGTGATTTATTAAATTATAAAGACACTTTAATTATGGTTTTAAATGTATCCAAGTTGCTTTGAAAATGCATGTGTACAATTGACGACGAAGGTGCGAAGGTTTTTGTGTCTGTAACAGCGTGCCAGTAGTAAATAGACTAATGGACTTGCGCAGTAATGTATTTTTAGTTGTTTTCCAGATGGGGAAAATTTGGGGTTTCCGTGTCTGGCAGGGCCGAGGCATTGTTGAACGACCTTCCCCGCTAGTCTTTGTCGGGTGGGAAAGGGGGTTGCCTGACGACGGAAAAATTCGCCTTTCTTCTCCTATATATCTTTGTGTCTAGTAGGCATTTCCCGTTTTCTTTGGCTGTTGGCGATAAGCCCAAGTAGTCTTTTTGCGTCACCGCGCTCTCTGCCCGCAGTATCCTTTCAGGCGAACTGGGTCCGCGACCACGTAATGTGGGTTTTGCCAGCAAACTCCGTCGCTCCAGCGATTGTCTCAAGGCCCAGGCCGGGCTAAATGATCGGTTCTTGAGGAAGCTTCGGATGCGTGCAAAATTTAAACTTCGTACGATGCGGGGAAATACTGATTTCGGCGTTAAAACGGTGTGTTGATAGTGTGACTATACTTTGAACGCGGTTTTTTTTTTGTTCTGTTTGTTAAGGAGGCTTACTTTGTCTCAAATTCATCTTTCTTTTGTGGCTGATATGTTGGAATTATTGCTAGAGTCCAGCGAAATGACACGCATGTCAGCAATTTTTTCAAAACTATTAGCCAAACATAATCGATACTTGCCAGATTCGTCATATAGAAAAAGTTAAATTGACTTTTTTTTCTTTGCTCAATTTTTTTTTTAAATCACCGTAGTGCTAATCACTACAGGATTACTGCACCCTTGTATCTCTATGTAGATATGTGGCAGGGAAGGGAAAGGAAGGAATGGCAGCTGGTATAGCCAGGCTGCAGGATCCACCCCTAAGCTCTGGACTCCCTAATGGAAGCTCAAGGGTGATGCCATTACCGCGGGTCGAATAAACGAGAGCCTCTGCCGGGAATCGAACCCGGGACCGTCCGCATTACCGACTGGACTAAACG
>JAUJYS010002921.1:0-13895 GCA_033995665.1 Melogona broelemanni | reverse complement strand
TCGTCTTCTCCACATTTTTTACATCTAAAAAGTGTCTTTAAAACAAAATCCCAGACTTGGGCATATTCTGCATTTCAGCCTAGAAGTGCACTATTACTGATTTTCAAGAAAACGAAATAAAAAGAAAAATTATATATTTAGTTCATTATCACACTAAATTCAACTAGTTTGTTATAATTAGTTTAATATTGTTTTAAATATGGGCAAAGAAACAAGTGCAATGTTTTTCCCTTCTGTTAAAAAAATAATTACGTTCTGGTTTTGCATGATGTAAAAATATTAAAACTACAAAATATTTAAGAGCGTTTAATTAAGCGTGACTCGTCACTCAGCGTCAACCTTTCGAAATTACGCGTATGTGTAAGCTGAGCCCGAACGAACCCGGTTTTTGGAACTGCAAGAATAGGGGCTCGGCAGCACCGATTCGTCGAACTGTCTTTGTCGTCGCAGCTGGCCCTTGGGTTCAGTCACCTTTTACCAAAGTGACTCTGCGATCGCATTAATGACAATTTAGTTGATCTTCCATTTCGTTTCTCCGAGCATGTATATCTTGGCAGCTGAATTTGTGATAGCGCAACCCCTTTTCAAAGAACGACTCCATTTATTTAATTGTCTTGCTGTTATTAATGGGTATGGCTGTTTAAGATCGGTCTGATTTTAGTCGGGGACAGCGACCACACACTGATAAATCGTTGACAATTTCTTTAATTGGATAAGCGAGTAGTAGTTTGCAGATGATAATGACCTTCGACAAGTTTTACAGTAAGAAATAAAAAAGTAGGTTCACAAGCTGAGATATATGTTAATCTTTGTCTCAAACGCTATCTGTTAAAATATTATTTTTAATGGCTTTTATCCTCGAAAGTACATTTTATACTCTTGGTTCGTATTTTTAAATATAAATTGATCCGCCACTCTGATTTGTAACAGAAAGCGAATTATAATTTGTAGATCCTCGCCGAGTTGTACAAAAATAAATGACAATGAACAAATAAAATCAGGTTAGTCAGATACAGTGACTGATAAATCTTTTTAACTTGCAATCGTCTAATTATAAACGAAAGTTTATTTGTTGTTTAGTCGGCATTCATCTTAACTTGCTCCCGCACTTTAATTTAATATAAGTGGGTGTAGCTAGTTATTTGCCACAAACGTGTGTTTTACTTCATTTTTCAAGTTTGCTACATAAAAAAAAAATCGTGTACTACGTTTTAAAAAATATATTTTTCAACCTTATCAATGACGACTTATTATTCTTGGTTCGTATATATTTTTTCAAACCAAAAATTGATCTACAACCAGGAATTTGGGTTGAATTTTTATATTTTAAGCCTCCTTCGTCGGATGTATGAGATTGCGTAAAGGGGTCGGTCGGGTCACAAGTCGTCACAATGTCCAAGAAAAGTTTGCTCGTGATACAAAAGTCCCTGATAACGACTCCACACGGGCTGCTAGTTAGCGATTACTCCAACACTGCTCTCCTGGGACGGGTAAGATGCTAAAGCTGATGCAAAAATGCTTGATGATGAGAGAGCATAAAATTCGACAGGTACAGAGACGACATACACGACGATTGATTTTTGCGAATTATCCTATATAATAAAACAGTTTCCGCCAATTTGTGTGCACAAATTCTTGTGCGCACAAAATCCTGAATGCGCAGCTGCAACGCCTCTGTGACGTCATGACATTAGCAATATTCGAATGAAGTCTGCGAAAGTGCTGCCTGTCCTCGGACAGAATTAAGCAATAGTTAGTAATATTTTACTCAATACCTACACATGATCCGCGAAATGTGTAAAAATGAAATTTACAATTTGTGCCCCCAAGCAGCCTCCTAGGAGGGGCCTATGGCGAAATGATTTGATAATAAATTCCTTTCATCAGCTGTGTTTGCAAATGTGACACAAGAGTAGGAGATAACAACACCTTAGTAATTCGCAAAAACCAATCTAAAAAAATAAATAAATGGCGTAACAATTTGTTTACCATGATCGTTAGATCGTAAGGATTTTGTACTTTTTTCTTTTATTCGTACAAAGTTTTCGTATCAAAATTCACAAATAGATTTGATAGAGGCCGGAATCAAAATTGAAATTAGTCGTTGATGCGAGAATGTCGAATCGTTTCATAAACTCTCGTGCTCTTATTGAAATTATTTCTCCACCGTAATTTCTTCTTCGCTAGGTTGCCAAAAACAACTGTGACGAGGAGGCTTACATTAACAAGAAGCTGCCCAAGGAGCTGCTTCTTAGGTGAATATCTTTTAGAAAATAATGCTCTATAATGATCGTAATTAGTAATTCTCCGGAATTATAACTTGTTGGTTTAATTGACAATCTTTCAGAATATTTTCCTTTTTGGATGTGGTGTCATTGTGCAGATGTGCCCAAGTTTCTAAGGTCAGAAAACACAGATTTTTAAATGTATTTTTTTATTTGGCTTTATGAAAAAGACGTGAACGCCGAAAGCTCGTGTTTATTATTTCTTATATAACCGACAGTGAGACATTTTAAATCCGTAGGATTTAAAATGTCTCACTTTATTTTACTGATTTAAAATTTATTTTATGCAATCTGTTGAATTCCAATTGTATTTTTTATGGTTAACAATTTGTAGCAAAAATATTTAATATTTTTATTTTTGTTTGCAGAGCTGGAATATTTTAGCTCTTGATGGAAGCAACTGGCAGCGAATTGATCTCTTCAATTTCCAGACCGATATAGAGGTACGCAGTTCAATCGTAATCAGACCGTGTCGTAATAGTCGTCGATTATGTTTTATTATATACCAAAGAGTTTATTGTAATATTTTGTTCGTAACTTTGCAATTTTTTTCCTCGGTACGGTTTTTTTGTTTGACGTTTTTTGTTTTCATGAAGGGTCCAGTGGTAGAAAATATATCGAGACGATGCGGCGGATTCCTCAAGAAATTAAGTTTACGAGGATGTCAAAGTGTCGGGGACAACGCGCTAAGGTAACTTTCGTTGTCAGAAAGTTTTTGGTACAAGATGACGGCAACTCCTGTTTATTTTGTCCACTCAATCAACCTTGAGCGCTAGATTTGAATCTGTTTGGCTGAGTGTCTAACTTGAGTTGTCACCTCTGATATTTTCTTCTTTAGAACATTCGCGCAACAGTGCAACAACATCGAGGAATTGATTTTGAACGGCTGCAAGAAGTTGTCGGATAGGTTAGTGACCACATGGTTGACTTTGGACTCTTGAGTGGATTGTTATTTGGTTTTTGTGATCATCTCTTCAAAAATGATTTCTTCGAGGAATCACACGACCTCCTCGTGAGAAGGGAATTCTTTTAATAATTAATTCCTATACACCAAGAGGTTCTTAATGGTGTTCATTTCTTATTGGACAGCACCTGTGAGAGCCTAAGTCAGCACTGTCCAAAACTTGTCCACCTGGATTTGGGTTCCTGTCAACAGATAACCGACGAATCGCTGAGGGCTTTAAGGTACGAACATCGTCGTTTCCGCCACACGGAGCTCGAAATGTGGTTGATTGTTGCGTTCCCTCTCGCATCTAAATGCCGTAAGTTTGATGCTGATCGATTTCCTACGTTTTCGATTCAGTAACGGTTGTCCCAACATCGAGTACGTGAACATCTCGTGGTGCGATCAGATCTCGGAGAGTGGAGTGGAGTCGCTGGCTCGGGGTTGTCCCAGAATCAAAGTCTTCATCTCTAAAGGGTGTTTGCTGGTCAGTAGCGTTGGCCGCCGAGTGTTTCGTCATGCTCAACAGAGGAGGGAAAGTCTGAGGAAAATTTTTCTGATTTGGTTGGGATAAAGTCGTTGTGAAGCATGTCTGTTAGTAGGAGAAATCGGGGGAAAATTCCCCAACAAAATTGAAATTGAATTTGTTTATTCATTTTGCTGCCGTAGTAGGCCAGTCGGTATTTGCAACCGACTTTTGGTGGGTTCGATTTCCGGTGCGGTCTTTATTTTATTCGGGTCAGCGAAGTGAAATAAATTATCTGTGAAAGTCTGGGGAAATTTTCATAATTTTGGTTGAGAAAAATATCTTGCGACTACAATTTGTTCGGTGAGAAATTTGATTTTGGTCAGAAAAGGTCGTGTAAAATTTGACTGCAGTCATGGAAAGTCCGGGGAAACTAATTTTCAGAGTGAACTCGTGTACTGTTCAAAATTGATTTGAATTTATTTCTCCCTACTGATAATTGTATCGATTTCGTTCGTAGCTTAGCGATGACGCGGTCCGATACTTGGCTCAGAGTTGTCCCAACTTGGAGATCGTCAATTTGCACGGCTGTAGCGTGAGTACCAAGAAAAAAACCTATTCTGCTCGTGTGTGCTTTTGAGATCCACCTCTTCTTTAATCATTCCATTTTCTTTTCTTTTCCCCGGGTTCGTCGTAGCAGAATTTGAGTGACGATTCGGTGCAACACCTGAGCGAGAACTGCCCCAAGATCCACTATCTCTGCCTGTCCGGATGCTCGCATCTGACCGATGTGTCGCTCACCGCACTCAGTCGCGGCTGTCACCTGCTCAAGTCAGTATTTATCTCGTCTGTCTCCTTCTTTCTTTTCATTAACGGAATCTTCGTTCCGGTAATCAGCAATTTGAATTATTTAGAAAATACCGCTTCCATTTTAAGATATGACGGTTGATAAATTTGAGAAAAACTGGTTAAATGCTACAATCCAAAAATGTGATTTTAATTGTAGAAGTTGGTTTGATTTTTTCTGCACAATTTTTGTTCTAAAAAATATGGTGGGGGTCCATTTTATTATCTGGTGGTTTTTTATTTGTTTATATTTAAAATTGTAATTCGAATTATTACAAATTGAATCAAATATTCATTTCGTATTTGTAGATATGCTGCATTTCTTTTGCTCCTATTCTTCATTAATTGATTAGTTTTTTTTATAAAACTAAAATTTTTTTGCACGTTTTAGGAATAATTGTTGGAAATTGAGCAGCCCTGTTTTTATGCGTTCATTAATCCGAACGACGTTTTTCGTATTTTTTTTTTAGAACTTTGGAGGTAGCCGGATGTTCGCAGTTCACCGACAGTGGCTTTCAGGCATTAGCCAAGGTAGGAATTTAAACAATCATTTGTGACGATTGTTTTAATATTATTCCATTTACAATTTCAAAATTCGATACTGCACCAATTTCATTTTCGTTAAATTACCGTGCTAATGTTTTTCTAGAATTGTCACGGATTGGAAAAAATGGATCTTGAAGAATGTGTTATGGTGAGTATTAGAAATCAAATTGAAATTAGCTACACTTAAATTTCATAATCTATGATTTTAAATATTAACAATAAATATTGTGTTTAGATAACCGACGCCACTCTTAGTTACTTGGCATCTGGTTGTCATCATCTCGAAAAATTGGTGAGTGGACAGTGTCTTAAAAAATCAAAGATCGGTCGAGCCCATTTATCGTCCTAGTAATGACGCGAGAAACGTATTTGTAATGGTTTCAGAGTTTGTCGCACTGCGAGCTGATCACGGACGAGGGCATCCGGCACATCGGCACCAGTCCCAGCACACCGGATCACCTGGTGGTGCTGGAGCTGGACAATTGCCCTCTAATCACGGACGCCTCTCTGGAACACCTCACCTCCTGTCACAGCCTGCAGCGCATCGAGCTCTACGATTGTCAACTCTTGACGCGCGCTGGCATACGAAGACTCAGAGTAAGTTGTGGCCATTTTCGGATGTTTGATGCCATGGGATGTTTATTTCTTTGCTTATTTTATTTCAATTTTAATTTGGACACAAATCGGGGGTATTTGAGATGTGTAACTCATTGTCGAAAGATTAGATAATAATTAATTGCCGCTTAATTTTTTTCAACTTTCAGTTCGCCGTAAAATTAAATCTGCCAGGCAAATTAATTCTGGTTAGGGAAGGTTCTCAATAAAATTGACGTTTCAAGTACTTTATCAATTTGATAAATTTATTGATACAGTATATTTTATGGTCGTGTGAATATATAGTATTTTTTTATATCTGTTAGAACTTTTAAAGAAAATTTATTAATAAAACTGGCACTTTTTGTTATAAATTATGTCTTGCGATTTAAATTTGTTCACGAACGGTTTTTGTTTATGGGTCTGAGAAAATATAATTTTGTTCTGCCCCATTGTACTAATTTTTGTTTGGGGAACGCCAAGAATTTTTTCAATTACGGTCGGCAAACTATATTTCCATTTTTCATTGCCAACACTGGACCAGCATTTTCCTATGTCTACTGCACTTCCGTTGCATTTACCACATGTTTACCAATTATTTCTGTTTCCACTTCCGTTCAGAATCACCTGCCCGACGTCCGCGTCCATGCCTATTTCGCTCCCGTCACACCACCACCCTCTGTCGGCGGCACCAGACAGCGCTACTGTCGATGCTGCATCATCCTGTGAATAACGTGGCTCTCCAGTTTACCACCACCGACCTTATTACAACCACAACGGCTCGCTGCCGCCACATACCCACAAGACTCTGACTAGATTCGGGCGATGCATGAGATATTGTGAGTGCTCTAGCCATTTTATTTTTTCATGCTACTGTGACCGCTGTTGTTCAACTTCGCGGTTCAGAGAGGGCAACGTGGCTGTCGACCAAAACGGAGACTGTTTTTGCAATGAGTCTCCGATCGAAAATCACCAAACAAACAGAGCAACTTTGTGTACGTGGATTATTTGGATGAGAAAAAATATTAGAATGAGTGTCTAATGGTGTTCGTATGAGTTGATCTGACCAAGCTTGCCATTCGTTTTAATCAAGTCCAGGAATCATGCGAACACCATTGATCACTCGTCCGACCAATTCGTTAAGAGATTTGTTGCAAAACAGCAGTGTCCCTCGTATTTGGGGCATTGTGTACCCAACGTGATTTTTGTTAGTCGTAGCGGAATATGCGAACCTGTTTTTATATTAAGAACCGGATAGAACCCTGCTTGATGGTCACCGGTACAAGGTGAACAAGAATAATTGATTTCCTTTTCTAATTTAAATGAGTAGCACCCGTGAATATGTGATTTCATTTTTTTGTGGCTGCGTGCCCTGATTACTAATGCCCCCAACTTAAACTATCAGAGATGAGCAGTAAATGTCCCGTTTGTGAACCCTGTCCTGCCCCGAAATCGTCGAGCTCCCCCGGCCCCTACACCACCGAGTCAGTGGTAGTTTCGTACAACAGACAGAACGATGCTTGTCGATTTGGCGAAGTCACGGAATCCCGATTCAAGCAGCGGCGGTCGGTGTTTTTTTCAATGATCAAGCAGTAAAATAAATTATTGGGGTGAGGGAGAAAGCTCTGCTTTAGTTGCATGCATGAAGTAGCCGCCGCTGCCCGATTGTCGCCTGCAAGTACAAACAAAAAATACAAAATCCCCAGCTGCCTTTGAAAATGCGATCGTGACACTCGTTGGGGGAGGGGGGTTAACATTTGCCGTGAGACATAAAAAGTCTCTTACATTCATCAGCGTCCTTTTGTGTTTTTTAATAGGTTGTCAATCCTTCGGTGTGACGAGTTTTTTTTTGCCTTCAAAAATTATGTAATCTGATAAATCAGGTGATCTGTTTTGGCGATAAGTGTTTTTTTTTCCTGCCAGCTTTTATAGTCTCTCCTATCATTTATTCACTGTTACAAAAATATTAAAACCTTTTATAACCAAATATTGTCCAACAACAATTTATTTTAAGTTGTAGGGTTTAGGACGTTGCAGTGCTCAAGTTTTTTTTTTACTTGGGTTTAGTACTGCAAAATTTGATCTAAATTATGAAACCGTTAAAATAGGATCAAAATGTAGGAATAGCGTTAATTATAAAATTATGAAAAAAAGGAAATAAGTTCCGGTGAAATCCCGAAGGACAGGTAATGACTACATTTTTCTGTCCAAAACTCAATCGTCAACTATTTGCAATTATAAAATGATGGTTGGTCGTTTGATTTTGAAAGAGCGTGAGCTACGGCTTGATTTGAAAAGTAAAATTACACAGTCCAAACCACACCTATCATCCATTCTCAGTTATATTTTTAGTGCATGTCTGAATGTCTGATTTATTATGAGTCGTCCAATAGCTGACCAAGGCCAAATAACGGAAAAATGATGTCTGGTGGTTGAAGCAGACTTTGCATCCGTGAGAACAAGTTTTCATGAATACATACAGATGTACTAGACGTGACAAATGTTTGTGAAATAGAACAATACCCAGAATGAAATTGTATTGAATGTTTTTCGCACATGCACTCTTTCCAATTCGTCGTATAGTACTACCATTTAAAAAATTGTAAATCGACCAAGATAGTTATTTTTCCTTAATTAATTAATCATCCAATTCCAAAAATCGTGTTTTGCCTGGTGACTTAACTGTTTTATCGGGTTTTTATTACTATGTACTTTTGGCTGAAACCTAAAGATTTAAATTAAAATTTCTCTATTTGGAAAATATTTTTTCAAAGCGAAATAAGGAAATATTTTTTCAAAGCGAAATAAGGAAAATGGTGATTAAAAGCCATTTAGACAATTTCGTATTTTTCGTTAGCACTCCATAACAAACGAACAGCTAAAACAATTTTCCAATTATTTATTAATATTACTTTTGCTTGACGCATGTGTTCCACACAATGGTGAGTGAGCAACGCGATAGTCACAATTTTTATATTTTGTATAGTTCTGCGCTTACTCATACGTCATTCAGCTTGTATCTACTGGATTTAGTCAAGAAACGATACTGGTTTGGAATTGTACGTGATTTTTATTTCAAAACCAATAAACTATTCCATCTGTGGAAATATTGGCCTTGGCAAATGTGGCACTGTGTATTATCGGATGGTTTAAAACTACACTCGGTATGTAGCCTGTGCACTTAACCCCTATTTCTACTTGCCCTACTTGAATTTTAATACCCTTGTCGAAGCTATTTTTCTCTTGATGAGCGTGCTCAAGATATTTCAAGTGTGCTTTAGATTCCGACAAGCATTGGGCCTTCGCAGATCGCAGGTCGCGGGCAGGCCAAAAGCCAAAATCATACTCTAAAACCTCATTTGAAATACTTGAGCACATTTAAGATGGGCTAAAACCATTTAACGCAGGAATAAAGTCCAATAACGCAGGAAGGAGGTGGGGAGTTACGGGAGGTCGTATACAAGCCAGACAAGTGTCAAAACGCACCCCGCTCAAGCACTCTTGAGTGAGTTTGCTTGGTTTTCGACAGGGGTATTACTGTCTACCGTTGTCTATTGCTCAGTGAGTCAGGAGACTTCAGGGGCCGTGCCGACGCATATAGTACTGAAATATTTAAAAAAATATATAATTATATATATATATATATATATGTATAGATGAATATTTATCACTCTGTTCCATCATCAAAGAAATTGTGTATCTATATATGTATATGAAGTGTGCAAAGAAATGGACATGCTAATATTTTGTATCAAATGCTCTTGTACTTGTACGACTTGGTCGGTCGAAGACGTACTTTTAAAAATAGACGAGAAATATCGGGATCAAGTCACGCATCTAAAACTGGACATGTCAAATAGAGAAAGCGTCAATGGTGAAAAACGATGAATATGAAAAACATCAAAAATGAAAAACGTCAACGATAGAAAGTGTGATTTTTTTAGCATTTGGCGCTCTCCATCCGTGAACGTTTGATTTTTGACGTTTTTCACCAGTAACGTTTTAGATGAGTAACGGCGATATACGTGTGTGTGTATGTGTGTGTGTCGTGTGTTCCGCTATGTACTGTAAAATAATATTTTTTAAACAAGTTTGAGATATTTATAATAATTATTTGGGATTTGTTCTGTAGCGTTGGTTACCATTCACTGAGAATTAAAAATGTGTCACTAACCAAACTTCAACTATCTTGTTGTCATGGTTACTTATTTGATGGTCTCATGGCAAGATTAGTATATACTAATCTTGGTCTCATGGTAATTATTTTTTTGTACTATCCGTCCAGCAGCGGTTCTGGGTTCGATTCCAGGCGCAGGCTTTCGTTTATTCGATCATTGGCTAAAGGTGAAAACGTACCCCTCACCACAGCAACACGAATGGTACATAATCACCTGTATGTAGTGAGGGGAATTTCTCCCCAACAAATGTTGGTTCGGTTCTTACATCTATGGATTTAATTTCGACACATTATTTTAACTTGTCGAGCTCTACAGGATATTTCCAGGAAGTTTGTGTTGAGGTTTGCGTGCTGTTTTGCTATTGCCACATTTGTCACTGAGTTGTCATTCATGGTCATGCTTCAATATCGTTTTCAGATCCTTGGTAGACATTAGTTCTTTGTTTGCAAATGTGGGAAATGCGCTTCCTTATCTATATTCGTACGACGGTGCCTGTTTGATTTAATTCTCGAAAATAGGAGGGAGATTAGTTACGAGCCCATAAAACAATAAATTAAGTTGCATCAAGTGACCAAAACTTTTACTGATGACAAATACAGGTAGTCGTATTTTCTCCCACTGCAAGAATATTTTTGGTTGGCGTCAAGTGTCAGAGGGGGGTGTCGTAGAATACGTTCAATAATAATTATTTGGGGAAATGCTCGTAAGGCTTTCGATAAAACTGGTGTGACGACAAATGACGTCAGTATGATGACGTAGCAGCCGTTCCACTGACCCACTTCAAACTTTTTCTTCCTAAAAATAATATAAAAAAATTCTTCTTAAAAATACTGAAAATAAATATCTTCCTAAAAAGAATGTAAAAACTTTTTAAAAAAGAATAGTTGACATACAATATCGAGAAATATTTTTCATCGCAACTTTCAGCGTGAAAGAAATGGCAAAATCAAAAGTTCAAAAGTACCTTATTTTAGATTTACAAAGTTTGTACCTTAATTATGTTACATAAATTGAAAGCAGTGAATTTATTGAAAACAGTGACGGCGAATTCCACATTTTTCAGAAATCGAGACATCAAGTTTAGTTTTCGTGGAAAAATGAATTTCTGCATTTCTCGTCTCTGCGACATCGATTGCAAAACCGAATCATCTTGTAAAGTGACGTCACTATTGTTTAAAATCAGATGACTGGTGGCGACCCCACTTGTCCGATGGTTCAATCACGTGACACCAAATTAAGACAATATACACCCTGTACAAAAGCTCACTTTCGTTTTCCGTACGCGGCCCAACCATTATCAGATGTCCATTAGCATTTTTCATTCGAAACTCAGGTGAAATTCGGTGATTCATGCTCAGCTTAGCAGCCCATGACCGCCAATCGCGGCTGGGTTTTTCTCCGCGTTTCGATAAAGACACGGGGATAGTTGTTCAGGAGGGAAAAAAAAAGAGGACATTAACGATCTTGCGTCAAGGTTACTAATACCGAAGTGGCAAAAACCGCCTCCAGCTTTGATTCCACTTTAATGTACGCTCGGCTACTATCTCTTTTGAGAGAGAGAGAGAGTAGTCACTCTACCTATTGGAAAATCGCAGCTCACCTACATTTAGCTCGAAAAAACAACGGTGCCAGTAGTTCTACGCAACAGGTGTCGAACGCGACGATGAAATAATTTCACCGGTTATTCGACTTTTTGTGTGTGCGCGTTTCGGTGGTTTTTGCGGTGACCGTGGGACACAACTTCGGTGAGCGTACTGCTGTTGTTCTCGGGATTTGCTCGCTGCTGGGTCAGGAGAAAGTGGACCGCGGATTCGACAATTGCGGTGACGGAAACAACCAGTTTTCATCTAGAAATTGTGAGTAAAATACGAATTTAACCGATTGTTCGGTTCTGATTATGACTGTTTTTGTCCGATTGTCGTTGAATGTGTCACCCGGTTACCAATTGCAAACCAAACCCTTTTTTTCTCCTAATTTTCGCGTCAATTTGGATTGTAGCGTTAGGTTACGTTAATTACATGTTCGTGTGATTTCAAGTGTATTGGCCAAGTTTAGTGCAGAAATGTTTTGATTTTTGAATCGCTCAATGTTATGTTAACGGGTTGTGTTGAATCCGAACAAAAACCCATTGTATGAAATATATGCGTGTTAAATATATATGTTTTAAATACCAGAAAATATTTACTGCAACCCGCTATTTTATTCCGCAAGAATGAGTTAAAGATTCTCATTTCTTGGCATAATCTTGAGATTTATCGAAAGTCCAACGCGCCCCCCAAAAGTAAAAATAGCGTCGCAAATTGGAATGAAATGAGAATTTTCTCCGGTCTTTTAAGCAGTGTATGCTGAGAAATTGTATTGTGCAATCTTTTGTTAACTGGGAGAACAGCATTGCGGTTGACCTTGGCTTTTTTATCAATCGATGGAAGACTTGTTTCTTGGCGACCGGCAAACATACATACAGTCATTGGTACCCTTAAAGTTGAAATGATGCGTAATGATTACATAGTGACAATTGCCGATGTTTGTCAATAACACAGTCATCACACGCAATGATTGATTTGGGGAAAGCGTTTGATTCAGTAATGAAATACAGCAAAAACCATTGCGTGATATCTTGTTATGCAGTTGTATGCTATGCAGGGTGTATTGTCAGTTTGCGGGACAATTGGTTGTGACAGTCTTTGGGGACCCCAAAGGCTGTCACATTTATATTTGACAGTCTTTGAGGTTGTTTCTATTTTTATAATAAAAATGACAGTAATGCTGATCATGAAACTAATTGAGATTTATCCTCCCTACCCATGAATGGTTTTGGCGCGCAGCATAACCTTTGGAAAGCTTGAATATATTTTCGAATATCTGCCATCTTTAGAAAGCGTTTGATAGCATGCGTCATTCGATTCAATTCATTAGTCTTCAGTTTGCTGTTTGTGTCAGAGGTGATGAAAGCCTTTTTTCATATTAGTTCCAATTAGTCTTGTTTTCCGAAGCCAAAACCTGAATGACATTTTTTTGTTCCGTGAAAGTTTCATTTTTCGATACGTACCAAAGTTAAGATTTATACTGTACATGCAATAACGATTTTTTTAGCACCAACCATGTCAGGCAATAACATACTGTATTATGTGACGCCCAAGATCGTTGGACTAGTCGTAATTCAGCTAAATTGATATAAAAAAAACCTATTTTGTGGTGATGCAATAACGCTTCCTCATGTTTGTTTCAATGCTTTCAAATGTGAACATCTAGACAAGGATTGTTAAGACGAACAAATTGAAAATTAATTACGGGAATGATTGGCATTGCGTGCAGACTGTAGACTCAATTAAATTAAATGCTTATGAAAGCGCCATACAGACTTCGACATTGAAAGGTGGGTGTTTTTATTAACTTGTAATTTTGATTAAAATGACAGCTTGTTCTGCGATTCGTGCCATGGTTAATTAAGCCCAGGGAACCGTGACGTCATTGCAGTCACGCCAAACCACAAATACATGTCCCGCCATTAAGATTAAATGCAGATTCTGAAAACCACTTACCGTAAATCGTAAATTGTGTTTTGATAGCTGTACGCCCTTTCTCATTATTATTTAGATGAACCATTATGAACGCTAATAATGAGAAACTCTGTTCTGGGAAATATACTAAAGATGTATCATATTTTTTTTTTGTGCATGCTATATAAATCAACTACTAAGAAAAAAATGATTATATCGATGCATTTAAACGCACCTCAAATGGATAGTTAAGAGATGTCACGTTAAGTTTAAAAAAAACCTGTACGTGAGGCTCGTATATATTTTTTTTTTCTCATCGCGAAGTGATTTAAAAGTCGATGCTTAGAATCATTTCGCGGTAGAATTATTTACAGTTTTAGGTGAACATTACCAAATAGTCGTAGCTGAAGACGAGGTTGGCACCCGAGAAAGTGCAGAGCCAAATTGGTAATTTATAATCGTAGTGATGATTCTCGACCAAAGAGAAACGGGAAACGGCAACTTCTTGAATATCGATGTTTTTAATAAATCAAGAAA
>JAUJYS010002920.1:0-13897 GCA_033995665.1 Melogona broelemanni | reverse complement strand
GTTCATCGTCATCCCGCTGGTCCAGCGTCTTCATATAATTTACATTCACATGTTTTTTATATACTTTAATTTTAACTCCCGATGAACATTCGTAGCTGTTTCTTTTATCAACTGTCGAATATGATATGTTTTCGTCATTGCGGACCCTTCTTGGACTCCCGCTTTCCGCACGACTCTCATCGTGTCTAAATCAATTCTCGGTTATTATTTATTAAAAAAAAACTTTTTTAAAAATCGCCCAACACAGTATTTTTTGTTTTCTCTAAAAATAAATAACGCAATTCGCACGTCTCACTGAACGTTGTTTGGAATCATGATGAAGACGGTACAAATAAAATGTTGACGGCGTAATGCAGCGCCTCCTATTAACAGAAAATGTTTCAGTGGCATTTTTGCGCAAAAAATTGAAAATAAGGTATTGATCAACTCATGCCAAGTTTCAAGATAATCGGTCAACTTGTCGCGAAGATCTGTCATGATAATTTTGGGGTACCCTTTTTTTTGTGCCCATCCTGTAGTCAGACGAATGGACTGCTACTGAAATCCAATGTTCGTCTTTGGTGTAATCGAGAGTTTATGAGCACAGAAATAAAATAAATCACGAGATGCACATGAAGTAAAAGTATCAAACAGTATTGTAGATTGTTCATAGGAGCCGTTGGTTTGATATAGCTAAAGTTGAATTTCTTACTCGACCAGAGAGAAATGGAAACGGCAACTTCTTGAAAAAAATTTATCAAGATATTTTAATTTATCATTAATTTTATCAAGAAGTTGCCGTTTCCATTTCTCTCTGGTCGAGAAAGAAATTCAACTTTAGCTGTATCAAATAGTCTTCGCCTAGAAAAACTTTACCGACGTATCTGAACGACAATTGCAGAATTCTACTAGTACATTTCTTTTAAGATCGTTTCCCTAAGAACACACATTTAGAGAAGGAATCGACCTGGGGGGTATTAAGTCTTTCCCGATAACGACCCGGGACGTTCATGGGATCGCAGTTTCAGCCCTATTTCGTAAGTTGGGCTGTGCCAGCGGCGCCTAGAGCAAGCAATTGACGCGTGCGGGCATGTTTCTACTTGTGTGGTCCATCATGTATATTCAAAGTAGCCGTACATAGGGTTCGGTTTCACGGTAATGTGCCAGTAGAGGGGAAGCGCTATAGGCCATATATTGTCGATAAATACGAGCCGTGTGCGCACGCGATGATTTTTTGGAAATTTTCCAGATTAAATGAAATTTCATGCACCTAGATATTTCCCGCGTCGTTTTCATTTCGCCATTCCTGTTCTCAAGGATAAGCAGCCGTGGAATTTTGATGGAATTCCAGATTCTCCTACACACTCAACGTAGCGACGTTAATTTATAGTTTTCGCAATAAATTTTTAGGAGAGGATTTTTTTCTTCCTTTTGTTATTTATTTATTATATTTTTTGGGAGGTTCAAATTCCTCATTTTCTTCGTGAATTTACTGCAGGCTAAAATGTTACTCATTTTTTTGTTGTTGTTAAGATCCGTCGAGTCGTTTCCGACCCCTGGTGACGCCATGGACAAGTGCTCTCCAATTGGGCCGATTCGATGACTTTCTCTGTTTCTACTCGTTTTAACTCTATGCAATTTGGTAGAGTTCAGGGTCTAGATATAAAATTTATTTCTTGTTACATGTTCAGTTTTGTTCAGGAAATGAGCTATTAAATCCATATTGCCTTCTTCGGTCGATAAAAAGTGAACAAGATTAACACACACATTTCATATGAAAATGTTTTCATCGTGTCTCTCAGGGGGTTTGCGCTAAGTACCGTTCTTCTTTGTATAAGAGGTATTGCGCTTTTATGTTTTATAATGACTAATATGTTGACTCGTGTCGTACAGAAATACAAAGTTCTGACGATAATTTGTTCATTGTAGCAAGGGTTATTTTGTATTCTCTAAAATTTATTAAGCAATAATAAACAATTGTGTACATGTGCATTCGTACGTATATTACCTATTCAAGACGATAGCGCGTTAGTTACAGCAATTTATTTATTTATTCTGCATCTCCAGCGCGCGTGATTTTATAAACTGTGACCAAATTTAATGGAAAACTCATTGGCGCGCGTAATACCATTTTTTGCGAACCAGCCTGTCTACATCGCCTGATCCTCGCTGTATGTTGAATAGACACAGATCGTTTCAGACTAAACGAGCGCCCAAAGACCGACATCTACGTTAATTTATAGGTTTTACGGCTGACTTTTTTTTTTCCGGTGCACAATGGACCGCAAATAAAACGAATGTTCACGTACGCCCGGCACGCATCCACGAGTCTAAAGAGAGACGGACGACTGTCGTGATTTATATCGGAATATCGACTGCAAAGTGTGCTATGAGACAAGTGACTGACAAAACTTTCTTTGCTGCTAACTTTCCAATGGCAAAAAGGGTGTTTTGAAGGCCTATTAGTGTCAAATTGAATTTCTTTCAAATGTCAACTTACGACATGCCTACCTACACGAGCATTAGTTACTGATGCGGTAAGTGAAATAAATTGTTGCTCGTGGCAACTGTATTTTAAAATTTATTCTCACAGTTTTGAATCGAATAACAAGATTGTGGCGTTGAAATTTTGAAGATTTCAAAGATTTTTATATTTCGATTCTTATCAAATACAGGAATAAATTGTTGGTCGTGGCAACCGTACATGTATTTTAAATATTCCTCTCACATTTTTTTCCCCGATCGATTAAATAAGCAAGTTTGAAGCGTTGACATTTTGAAGATTTCAAGATTATTTGATTTCGAATCGTAGGAAACGCAGGAGAATATTTTACTTTTCAAGCTTACAGTAATATGTTTTTTTTAATGTTTTTTTCCAATTAAATGAGGCATTGCAATATACGAGTACAATTATATTTATTGGTTTTGCCAGCTTCATAGTATCATCTGATTGCTCGAATAACTTTTCTATTGTTATGCCAAAAGGCGAAATCAAACCGTCGCCCAACTATAGCGCCCATCATTGGCTTACGAGCCCTTTAGTTACATTTTTAGCCTAAGCAGAGAAAATGTGCCTTTTGAATAATTAAAGCGATAAACGCGGATTCAGCGTTCATAGAGAACGCTAGGGAACACACTGCGATAAGCTGAACAGACTATCGAAGGTTCTACCAATTTGCAGCATCGATCGTAAAGGGGGTAAAGGGGTTCGATGGATACCGTTGGGAAAAATAACGGATAAATTAAAACTAATTGGCAATGGTGAAAAATACATGATAGAAACTGTCGGCGGCAGCCGTTATCCCTGGATAATTTTTATTAATTAATTGGAATTTATTTCTAGTCGATTAGCGCGCTTCGCGGAGATTATTTAACTCGGTTTTGATTTTACTCGCGTACCGGTGCTGTCACTTTTATAATTTCTAATTAGGAAAGTTAACTAATTGCTCTGCACTGCGCCATATTCTCGAAAAAATTTTATCAATAAAATTAAGCCGGTTTTACTTATTAAATTTCAATTTATCATCAAAATAGCTTTTGAACTCAAAATCGAACGTGAACATCATTTTCTATTTTGAGTCACGTATTGAGTTGCCGTAAGGAACGAATAGGAGCTACGAGAGTTTAGAACATGTATGCTCGTATCAATATTTTAAATACCTGTAAATATTAAAAATAATTTATAATGTTTTTTTTAATAAAATAATGTTTTATAAAATTTTGGAGTGGAATTAAGTCCGCGTTTGTGTCTGATCATGGGTTTATTTGTTATTTGTACAATACACCTTAAAAAATTCATAAGAAATATGTATGTTGGGGCGTTCATATTGTATGTACGAGCCTCCATTGCATGCCTTTTTCGCTAATATGGTTTCGTGATCATGATCATAAATCGCGTTTAATAGTCACAACCGCATGCTATAAAATATAGTTCCCGAGGAATTTTCATAGCGCCGGATGATGGTATGCGCTATACTCGAATAGGGAAGGTTATTTAGTGATGGCGATATTGCCGCGTAATCGATGGCCTCCCATGTTCGGCATTGGCGTGCCTGATGGTGCTTAATAATGTCTTCTATCCGGTCACAATATCACTATAGGACATTCACATACGTTAACATTTTCATCATTTTTGTATGTCAGAAGATCAACATTGAATGGATTGAATATATCCGAAAAATATTCTCGTATTGTTGGTGTTTATCTTAGATAATATTTTCCAGTAAATCTGCTATACGTGTGTAGTCAGCAAAATACAATTAATTGTTCAACCCCAGAGGATGTTAATAAATCGTCATGGCACAATAGTAATTGAGTCAACGGTAGTTTTAAAAACTTGTTCATTTGTAATTTTTTGGTATGTTAGTGCAGAAAGTCTATAAAGTTAAGATATAACTAAACATAACTATAAAACGTAGAAAATTTAAATACACAACCGACCACAAACATCGCCTTAAACAAAAATATATAGAATCATTCAAGGTTTTCTGTACGTACGTTTCGGTGCAAACCAAAGCACATTCTTCAGCAGTTATGAATGATTTTTTTTTAAATAATATTTTTTTCGAATGGAAAAAAAAGAGAAATATTTACGTTAAAATTTCAGCATTGAGAACGGTCTCGTGAACTCATGCCTTTATGTATTTATTCCTATTGCCATAAAATGAGATCCAAATCCCAGGATCCTTTTAATGTGGGTCAAGGTCTATCATCTACTAAAATCTCCAATCCTAAGCTACCATTGCTGTAAAGACGAACATCCTCAATTAATAAATCGAGTTAATGGAATAATGGCTTATCGCTTCGAACGAAAAAGTAATAGGTGGGGGCTGGGGGAAAATCCATAACGTCTGTCTGTGTTTTTCTATAGCCTGCACCACGACGCCTGATAATTATATTTGTACGCTGTTCGAATCCAATTACGCGGGATTGTGACGATTGTGTGTTGTTGATATTCTTTAAATATGGCGGAAGTAACCGACTATCCTGGCACGCAGCAAATTGATCGATGGCTACTACTACTCGTACTCGCGCAGACGAATTTCGCGGGTTCATCAAAATATCCAAGGCCTTCGAGTCTGGTGTAGCTTTAATACTAAATTTTATTTCCATCTTGCTTGTCCGAGGAGAGGCAGCACTTTTAACAGGTGACATTTGGAATTCATCTTTGGCACTTTCCATGTGTGACTTTCCATCAGTGGATTCCAGCATTGATCATCTTTGTCCTTAACTGGTCTTTGACCACCGCCATTGGCCCCATAAAAGGGGCTGCTTGCGGGTATATATTGTAATTGTAATTGAGCTTCTTGATCTGCTCCTTAGATATAGCACAGCGCAGATGGATGGATAAAATGGGGAATCTTTTAAAATTCGCGCTCTTAAAAAGAGGCGCATTCAGGATATAGGTTCCCGAGCCGCTCCCTAGGTTGCGCGGCGCAAATGGGAGCAATGCGAGAAAGTGGGAAAGGTGTCGACAAAAGCGCTTTCAAAGTAGTAATCAGGGTTGTTCGCACATAATTCTGTCCGTACATAATTTTGTACGCACAAGATGGCGAAAAATCTGGTTTATTTATAGGGATTTTTTTTCCATGTGGGGCGCCAAATGCCATTTCGAAGACCATCGAAATCGCGATGCAAACATGGCATGACGCGCCACCAGGGGGCATGACTAGCGGCATCATATTCTAGACACAAATCTAGATTAATGATCGTCACGTCTCGTTGGACCCTGTATTTCGTTACCACTGTTACGTTTGTTTTGTTTCCATGCAATGAATGGCGAGCCGTGCGCAATACCGATTGAGAAAATGATAAAAAAGACTCGATTATTACTCGCATCGTATAACAAATCCTCCTAAGACATGTGAGTTGAAATTAAATGCATCAGTCCCAGTTTTTGTTCACTCGGAAAATCGAGAAATTTAATTTAAACAACGCCTGCGTGTATAAAAGTTTATGGGTAACAAGTCGAGATCAAAGGAATATTTTTCATTTGATGAAGCGTGCCAAAGGTAATAGTGTCTAGCTATACATTTTAATTAAATCTGTACTGTATCAATTTTATTGTCGGCAAAACAATTTTTGGCCAAATATTTACATTTTCTATGCTGGTAATTTTCAATTGATATTATTATTCATCTTGGTTTACTGTGCTATCAAATTCATGTTGAACACAGTGTATGTTGACTTTTATGGTGGAAATTGTTTAAACAAAGACTATATGAGCATTTAGCCTAAAGTTAATTAATTTTCAAATGGGGTAAAATAGGTATTTGTAACGAACTGTTAAAGTTGATAGCTGTGTCTATGCTATTCATGGTATTAAGTCACTTTACGGCGAATCGCGGCAAAGTTGTGTTGTTGTTACGATCCGTCGAGTCGTCGCAAACTCCTGGTGACGCTATAGACAAGTGCTCTCCCACTGATTTGATTCGATAACTCGTCCTGCAGCTTCCGGAGTGACATCCTGATTTCCCTCTTTATGCAGTCCAGCTATCTCGTGCGTGGTCGTCCCCTCCCTCTCGCTCCACTTAAATTCCCAAGCATCGGCGCCTATTCCAGGGAATCCTTTTTTCTTCTTTTGTAACAAATTTATCAATGGTAATTGGGCGGTTCTGACTCTGGATCTCAGTAGGATTCGTCCGATAAAATATGTGGGTTGTTTTCCTGCGGGGCGGCATTAGATGGCGACACTAGGAAGTAGTCAATGACTGTGTGACGCGCGTCGTAGACTATTTTTTTCCCCCGAGGCAATTGCATGAGGATCGCGATAATTGTTACCATTTCCCCGGATCGACCGCAGGAAACGATTGTATTTTTTATCTCTTCTGTTGGCGTGACTGGCGGAGAATGTTTTTCTTTTTCTTGTTGATTGTTTTCCACGTTGGTAATAATGGGCGCTGACTGTTTTCGATTGCTTATGAAACGTGGGCTGGCATCGAATCCCCCAGAGTCGTTTTATTCAAGACCATTGAGCCAATTCATTTCTTCCCCTGTGTGCATGCAGTATATGTGGGCGTTGTAGAGTTCGGTTCCAAAATCCCAACACATAGTCCTTATTATCGTTGGAGTAAAGATAGCATAGACTGTGTTGGGCGCCTCAATATCCTCAGACCACATTGATACACAATTGGTTAGCAAAATTCACTGTTTTAAACAAATAGTCGACGTCCCATCTTTATTTTTCATATACTTAAACATCGCATATGTTGTTACATTTTTTTAATTTTAATTTTTCAAATTATTATGCTAAACAAATACAAGATTTGTTTTTAAATATACTAAAAATACCAGATATCCTGTATCGATACAGGTATATCTGAAACAACTGCTAATGAATGAGAAATATTCATGTTCGCGATATATTCGGTGACTGGGGTAATTTTAATTGATTAACAAGTAATATAAAAACTGCTTTTAAAAATTATAGTAATTCTAAATTATTGTTCACTATGGGATTTTGTAAAATGTTAAAATCGTTTTGGCAAATTCGGCAAAATACTTCATAAATTCCCATAACCAAAACAAATTGCAAACTCATTTGGGTACTAAGATTAATTATCCTAGTGCACCCATATAAATGTTCGATATTCATTTACCATTTACTGCTCACAATACGATTTTATGGTATTCGATTTTATGGGAGAACAATGGGAGAGCCTTGCACTAGGGTATCTATCCTGTGAACCGGTTTTCAAAATGTCAGCTAGAGTTTCTCGCGAAGCCTCTCTCTGCGCCTATTTTAGAGAAAATAATGTCTGTTGTGTGAACGGACTCTACAAGTTGCCTGAGAGCGTGACGCCATATTTCTGCAAGGGCTACTCTAAAGTCTGAACGTACCCTTACGACACGAAACTGAACAAGTGAAATATGATTATTGTATCTGGAACGATATTGCTCAACAGGAGGATTCTGAACGGGGTAATACGGCCAATTAAATGTATTTCAATTGGCGCACCGAGCGCTACATTTCATATATATCGACTAACTCGCATTAAAAGCGATCCCTTAAAGGTAAAAAGCCACTTTGGCGAAGAGCTCGCGGGCCTTTTCTCATTCGCCAAACTCACATTACTTCTTAATACGAAGGCACTCCACTCTCTTTCTTCGTTCGGGAAGTTTGGCCGTCGTCATGGTACCGCGTGGTTGGCGAAAAAAAAAAAGAAATAGCCGGAAAAAATTGCGTGTCTATTTTGTAGACTCACGAGGTCCTATACAACCCAGCTGAAATTAAATTCCTGTAAATATGAAGATTTTTTTCTTAAACTTTAAAGTTGAAGAATCACGGAATAAAGCACTCGAATCTAACTTCGAATTTTTTGTTTTTAAATTCCTGTAAATATGAAGATTTTTTTCTTAAACTTTAAAGTTGAAGAATCACGGAATAAAGCACTTGAATCTAACTTCGAATTTTTTGTTTTACTTATTGTATACTGTGTTCTTTCTCATTCGAGTATGTATCAATTTGCAAATACTGCGATTGGAAATTCAGAGGATATGCGGAAAATGTCGTGAAATTTACTCCTCGATGTTGTACCGGGTCGCGTGCTCAGTTCAAATTTCATCATCTGAGCTTATTGACCCATACTCTAAAGAAGATAGGCAAAAGGGTAGGACATTCGTATGGAACTCGTGTTGATAATAGCTTTTCAAAAGTTGAATGGTGCACACCCAGTTTTCCGTTGTTACTGCAATGGATTATCAATTTTGCCTTCGTAAAGCAAATGCAGTTTTACAAATACTGGAAATCGTACACTGCGTACTTACAAATATAGAGAGGGCGGAAATGTGGCCGTTGCTATCTGCGCATAATAATGTCAGAAAGACGAGGCAACCCTCTACCCAGTGTACAACGTAACTCAATACTGCATCTTTTACGCAGACCAGCGATACCTGTTTTTCACCGGTTTACAGTTTAAGGCAGTGTGTCGATATGGAACGGCTTTCTGTTATACGAATGTAATAGTATCAATTTCTAAAGTTATACGAATGGGAAACTTGTTCCGGTACAGTGTCAATAAAGGACGACGAACCTCTGTTCGTCGTCCTTTATTGACACTGTCACATATGATGTCTGTCACATATGATGTCTGTCACATATGATGTCTGTCACATATGATGTCTGTCACATATGATGAACTGTCGTTAAGAAAATAAAATTTGTATTTCGTGTATTTTTAGATGAGGTATATAGATAACAATAGAGCATAAGTTAATGCGGATAACTTGACTGCCCAAAACCCGCATTGCTGCCCCTCATTCATTTGCAATCACTAGTAGCACGGCCGGTTTTGAGGTGTGAATTGTAGAAGGCAGTAACACCCAGTGAGCAACAAGTTTTCCTTATAATAAGGAATTCGGTATATTAACACGTCCCTATAATGCCTCGCAATATTCGTATCTGCGTTAAAATTTTGTCACATTGTATTTTTTTAAGTTTCCTTTAATTATTTTGATGATGTATTAGGCCTCCAAGCGTGTAATGTAATCTACGAGAACGTACCTCCACACCACCACCACCAACACCACTGCAATTTAATTCAACGTCTTCTGATATGGCCAACTAATTAGACGAGAGACGCGCAGCAAGTACGTGGTATCGTGGTATTGGCGCGTGCAGAAAAAAGTGGGCGACGATAAAGTGAAGATGTTTCTGAAATGGCCAATTACCAGTCTGCGTTTCCTACGTGCGGGCGACGTCTGAATATTATAAGACGAGTGAGTGTGTATATACTTCGTAAGCGGCAGGACGAGACAGCGTGTTAATTAATTTGTTGACGCACCGGGCAAGCGTGAACATTAAATTACAGTTCAGCGGCGGCGTGGCGAAGAATTAATCTGATGAGAATATTGAGAATCGGCGCATATTCCAGCGGGAGACCTCATTATGGAGGAGCCGAATACTGTATCTACGTTTACAAACCCAGTTTTCGATTAACTGTTTTCTTTATTTCTAAAGTTACCTTAAAAACTTTAAAAGTCCATTTAAAATATATACCTTTATCGAATTTGATGTATTTTCTTCAACTTTCAATTGAGTAACTAATTTTCTACGTGACATATGTGCATGTATCTTATCATATCAATACATTTAGGGGTAGTATACATGTGTACACATGTTTATCGAATTACATAAATGAATAAGTTGTCAAATAAGATGTCACGAACATACATTGTGTATTAGAGGTATCGTACAGTGATTCCTATTGGCAGCAGTATGGCGCAGTGGAAGCGTGATGGGCCTATAACCCAGAGGTCCATGGATCGAAACCATGCGCTTCTAAAACTTATACTTTTATGAAAAATGATGATAAATATAGTTCCGTTCATTTTCATTCATTAAATCACGTGAGAAAATTTCCAGGCAACAGCAATCCATACAAAACCAACATATAATTTTACCAAATCGCCAGGGCCTTATCCATAGCAACCATGAACGGATCACTGGCATTCATTCCAGCAACTCAGCATTTTTCTGTGTTCTATTTAGACTTACTTCGCATCCGACCTCTACGCTAGATTGAATGAAGCTTACGTAAACTTATCCCTCTTACAGTTATAGGGCTACCACCAGTAACCGTGTATTCCGAATAAACGATATACGTGTAAGCAAAGTTTATGGGATTACACGTACATGTACTTAGCTTCTTAACGGCGGCGCTATAGAAAAATATAAAGGCGCTATTTAAAGAACGTCTGTGTTCCGGAACACAATGGTAACGCTAATTAATATGCATCAGTGGTCGCCAAATGAGCGCTAACATTTGCGCACGGTTTTAATTCGATACAGCGGATTGAGGAGAATTGCTGTGCGTGCGCTTCAAGTGCTCTCCAATTAGAAGGTGGATTGCTTTTCTGATGTGGCGTGCGGTGCTTCACAGATGACGCTACATGCTGTTGTCGGAGAAACTCGAAGATTCGAGACGTTTACGCCAAATTTAAATCGGGCTTTGGGTCTTACATGCAGTGCTATAAAATGGTAATTTAAACAACGGATAAATTGTCGTTTTAAATGTTAAACTATCTTTGGAAATGTAAGCGGTGTCGAGTAGTGACGTAGTTGTTAATGTGGTGGTCTTCTGTGCCCGTGACGCGGGTTAAATTCATGACCATGATCTCCGGAATTTTTCGGGCTAGACAAATTCGTACGTACATGCGCATTTTTTTTTTTTAATTCACCGTAGCGCCTAGTTCACTACAGGAATACTGCGCCCTCGTGTCTCTTTGGGGATATGTGTGTGGGGCAGGGAAGGGAAGGGGAATGCCAGATAGAATAGCCAGACTGCAGCCTTCCGCTTTTCGCCTTTGCGACATACGCCTTTCTTTGAAATAGTAATAGAAGCAAAAACGTGTGAACCAATAATTACACTTACAATATATACCCGCAAGCAGACCTTTTTAGGGCAATACTGCCTGTATAATCGCAGGTACATGGGAATGATCACTATTTATGTCTGAGGCCTAGACTAGGCAAAACTACCTCAAAATAAATACACGAATGCACCGAAAATGTTATGTGATTGATTTTATTGTACATTTTTTAATCACCGTAGTGCTAATCACAACAGGATTACTGCACCATCACCCTTTAGCCTGTGCAACGGCATCTCCCGACTTAGGTCGACGGGCATTGTACTTAAACTTTGTTGAATAGCTCGATATGGGAATACAAATAGTGCAAAATCAATACGGTGGGTTTACTGCGGTTGTGCAGCGAATTTACCATTGCACTCGTATGAAAAAAATATATTTCTGTTTCGAATAAATTTTATTTCAATGGAAAACTAATGAACATCCGACATATTCAACTGACATACGCGTGCTGCTATTACGGTGCAGTTGGATATATTGTTCCCTCGTTGTCTTGAGCGATTTGCGGTGATTGCATTTTCGGGACTCTATTGATTCGACTAGACAGAGCTTTGGGATTAGTTTGCGGCACGTGGATTAACGCAACGCGGCATGCTCATTTTTTAGCGAGAGCTCTTTCGACACAGACAGTTGGCGCTCAACGGCGCATTAATTAGCAATCATTAGTAATCGCTTTGTCGGCGCTTGAATACATAGTTGTTTGTGCGTTCCAGCCACCCATGATGACTAGCCTCGGATTCAATAGGAAATTCGCTATGCCAGCGATAGGCGAGAGCAAGAGGCAATCGGGGTAGCATCACCGTACCGGTAAAAAGTGCTTCACCGCTGTACTTTTTTTCTCAGTCGAGAAAGCGTTTCTAATTTGGATTCCATCTACAAATGAATAAAAGTATCACCTTAAGTTCAATTGTGGAACAGTAAAATACACGATAAACGAATGTCGTCTGCAATAAGTCAGGAACATTTGGATTCACCCAGGACAGACTGGGTGGGGGAGGGAGGCAGACGATTGTGTTGGCAAGACTCAACAAATGTCAAGTAAAGATATGACCTTTGGTTTGCGAAATAAAAATATAACATATAATATGAGATAGCATCTTCGTTTTGCGAAATATAAATATTTATACAAGGTAATTTTAATTATTTTTCATTATAAATGTTTTCTAAAGCTGTGATGAAAGGTTGTGTTGGAACATGACGTGTATTTCTATTTCGCAAACCGAAGATCTTATCTTTACTAAATATTGAGTATTGCCAACTCCCCTCCCTCTCCTTCTCCCGCCAGTCTGTCCTTGATTTTCGTCGATCTTTCTATTCAATAGTTTGATTTGAGAAAACTGTATTCGAAATATTCCTTCGGATTCGAATTCGAGAATATTACGTAAATATTGAGTATCACGTAATAGATCCGGGTATCCGATAGAATTGTGATTTACTGGTATATTCGTATATACTTGCTATATATATTCGGGATTTGAAGTATATACAACTGATTACGATCGAATCGACTCTGTATTGATCTTCGTGTGAACTGAACCGACTGGCGTTGTCATGTATTTCCACCCCGGACCCGAAATTCAAAGCGAACACTTTCTGTATGTCTCGAAACATACCCCGTAATTTTTTCCACCCTCGTATATATATTCTGAGGTATTTACTATATCTGAAAATAGTATCAACGACTGAGGATGCCTATTCGTGCTGAAGAAAGACGAGATTAACATAAACCGAAATTATCTTATTTATCTGAATCTTTCTAGCCAAGAAAGAACAAGAACTTCGATGCACAGAACTTTAAATACGAAATTTCCGAAACAAGGTCAGATATTGTACCTCTTGTAGATCTTGTCTTGCTTGACACGAGCTTTTTCTTGCAGATCTTGTCTTGACTCAAGCTTTGTCTTGCAGATCTTGTCCTGGCTACAGCATTGTCTTGCAGATCTTGTCTTGACTACAGCATTGTCTTTCAGATCTTGTCTTGACTCGAACGCCCTAATTTCATCAGGTAAGAGGTCTCGCGAGGTTATAGTTTTTCATTCAAAACGTGCAATTACGTTCTGTGGATGTGCGCGTTTCGCGCAAGGAGGCGTCAAGGTTGGCACTAATCCAATCGTAAATGCCAAAGCTCGCTTGTCAATGGAATAGCGTGAAACACCTCGCTCCGTGAATGTATACTTGTGTATATGGTGCCAGGTAGAAAAGTGTGTTCATTGTTTATGGGCTGCCGGCACGTAATCGTAGTACATTGCGCCATATTACCTTCTATAGTGTTGACCTAAGCCACTGTTAAAGCAGAACCGACGACTAACCTAGCTATTAGATACAATTTGCGTCAATTGGGTCGGGCTACAATTGACCTGGGTATGCTTATGCTATGAGCCTGGCTTGCATAGTCAGCATCAATTATTATAATTTATCCGATGACTGGTTTAACACCTTGGGAGAGCGAGCGACGAGCTTATAGTAAGTAGTGGCTGGGAGCGGTGGCGCGTTCCTGTAATCCCGCTGCTGGGAAGCGTACGAACCGATGGCTCAGTGAGCCTACGGT
>JAUJYS010002919.1:0-13900 GCA_033995665.1 Melogona broelemanni | reverse complement strand
GAGACACGAGGGTGCAGTATTCCTGTAGTGCACTAGGCGCTACGGTGAATTAAAAAAAAAAAAAAAAAAAAAAGTTATGCTGAGTTCCCATCATATTCACTACAATGATTGAAGAAAAACATAAATCGAAACTAAACTCAGCATTTGACATAAATCGGGCGAAAGTAGTTTGCAGCTTCGGAAAAACTATCAGGGATTTGACCCCGTTAGGTTTATCGATTTTTAGACGCGACGTTGACTAGCTTGAATCATGATTAAATTTCAGGGACGGGGGACATATGTAAGGCTGTTAAAGAGCTATTAGGTTCTGATGGATGCATTCACATGAGAAATGTCTCATAAAAATTCAGGTATGAGTTTCCATTGAGGCTGGCATTTCGGAAAGCTAAACCAATCAACCAAATATAAGTTTATTGATCAAACAGTCTCTCAAATTCTAGAACACGGGGTTTGGAATCACCTTCCTCAGTAAAATGCGTATCACGTTTTCCCCCTGTCTCTACTACCTGTTTATTTTACCCTATAATAAAATCATTCTTTCGGAATAGATTTATTGAATCCTACTCTCTTTTTTTTTTGCCTCCCTATCCAGCCGGATCAGAGCCTCGTTTCGGAACGGTGTGTGTCCCCCCCCTCGATCCGCCCCCGCAGCATCGCCCACCTCCGCTCGTTTCTCATCAGTTTCGATTTTTGTATCGGTAACAAAATCGCAGCGTGTTTCTCCATAAAGCTTAATAATGCAATTGTTTGTGTGTTTTCGGGAATCGTGTCGCCGTGTTCTATCGCCTTGGGCCACCTGCGAGTTTCTCTTTCGTGCGTTCGCCCTCTCTCTCTTTCTCGTCTACCTCTTTCGGTCGGGGCACTCTTCACGAAATAAGCAGGAGACCGTCGCCTCCCGTGCTATGGACATCTAGCACTGGCTAAGATGCGTGCTTCGGTTTACGGTAATCGTTTTACGTGTTTTTTTATATTAATTTTAGATATACCTATATATCGTATATGAACAATAAAAAATTTGGGCTGATCCAAGCGTAATGCTAGAATTTCTTGAAATTAATAGATGGGGAAAATTGGATTTTATTGAGCATTTTACAAAACGATTTTATCTATATATTAATCATTTTACATTATTTTTTAATTAATTTTGGATATACTTACATATCATCTTTAAACAGTAAAAAATGTGGGTTGATCCAAGCGTGATACTTGGATTCCTTGAATTTTAAAAGATCAGTCCGGGACCAGTGAACAAGTTGGTCTAATTCGGGAACGGCATCAGTTACTACAAAATTCGTACATGATATTTCGGCTACGCACCCGCCTGTTTGACTGCGGCGAATGTCACGCGCAGTCTATGTGGGCAGGCAATCTCCATTGCTAACTCCTTCCCCCCACCCGCACTCCCTATTTTAGTGCCCGGCGGTTACGTCGCACCAACACCGCCCTCCTCCATCGCCAGCGTCGCCACGCCAACTGTATTCAGAAACGACGCCGAAATTTTTCTTACTAAATTATATTCGCAAAGTGGAGAACGGGGATGGAGGGTGGGGGGACGAGAAAGAGATTGGGTGGTGCGGTGGTGGTGGTAGGGTTGCTGTTGGAGGAAGGCAGAAGACGTTACACAGATTGAAAGAAAGCCGCAGAGAAGTAAAGAGCCGAGAAAGAGAGAAGGACCGATCGATAATATGCTATGAGTTGAAAGAATCTGTAAAATACCAAAGACGACGTTTCGACGCAAACTTGCGTTGCTGCGCGCGTTTTGCTACTTTTTTTTAATTTGAGGGCGCGCGGTAGACGACTTACGCCCACTCGTACCATCGATCGGTATCGAGAAGCGATATGTCGATCGGAATTGGCGTCGAGATTCAGCTGTCGCTTTCGATTATCGTCTAGACTTGGCTTTTATAGATGCATTGAGCAGTGTCTGGCAGCAGCACTAATTTTTTCTGAATACAGCATTAATTTTCCTTTAGGATAGATGAGAAGATAGATTGACGATATTGAGTTGAATGCACGTCTGTACAGGCAAATGATTTTAAATTTTATTTTATTTCAAATAGTACGATCCGTCTAACTCAGTGGGTATGGCAACAGACTGCTGAGCGGGGGTGGTCTCGAATTCGATTCCCGGCGCAGGGTCTCGTTTATTCGATCATGTATTTAAAAATGTCAGAAGAAAAATTTAAAAATGTCGTGAATGACCATTGCGGGCACACAGCCATTAATCCAAATGGCGAAATGTTTGATTTAGCACATCACGCATTCTGTCTGAATTGGAGTGACTATATTTATTTACATTACAAATATGCGTGACTATTCGTTCAATTGCTAAACGCACCCTCAAATACCACTATTTAGAACTGCTCCTTTTAAGTGGCCTTGAACGGTCGCAGGGATACAGTGATATGCTGCCCCTTGTTGCCGAGCAATCATTGCGAGCACATCGCTGACGAATGGTAGCAAGCAATGCGAGACAGATTCGTACCCGTCTTCAGTCAACCTCCGCTGCAATGCGCAGACTGTGTTTTACAGTTTGTTTCTTTTGTCAGAGACAAAGCGGGTGTCACGTGACTGCGTCTCCCAACATATTAAAACCAACAATTGTTGACAGTGCAACAAAGACATTTCAGATTGCGTGCTGCGAAACCACTTACAAACTGTGGATGTTGCTCCAAGTATCAAGCGAGTCGGAATTTTGGAATTCAGACAAATCTTTGTGGCATTCCTTGGCGGGTCGACATTCTTTTAATTTTGTTTTTTGTTCAATTGTAGTGGAATGGTACTACAGGATATTCGGTAGTGAATAACACTACTTGATAATATAAATATGCCTCACTGCCCTACCAACATGCCTCACCACCATGTGCTTGCATGAGCAAGCACATGGTGTGACGCCACTACCACATAGACGCAGTCACGTGACGCCATCACCGGAGTGACGCCAGTACCCCAGACTAACGAATAAACGAAAGCCTGCGTGGGAATCGAACCCGGGACCACCGGCTTCGTAGGATGTTGCCATACCCACTGAGCAACTTCAATCGTTTGAATATTCCCTTTTAATGAAATTAAACACATGACAGTGCTGTGTGTGCGACTAAATGTGTTGCAAATTTCCATTAAAATAAGTTTATCATTTATATTTTTGATGATATTTTTTTTGCCCGTTTTTACTTACACATGTAAAACGATGCGGATACTTTTTTAATGTTAATTTTCTATTTCGTTCATTTGTGTAAAACTTAGTAGCATTATACTAAATCTTTATTTTTGCTACATTTTCTGAAGAAAATATGAACTAACTTCCTTTTTGAATGGAATACAGCGTAGATTATCCCCGTGAGCGAAATAAACTCTTCTGGGTTTGTCCCCGACTGAAATATCTAGATAAAATTTTCAAAATCTATCGCGATGGGAACTTTATTTGCTCCGAGGTAGGAATACTGTCGGGAGGAAAACAGCATCTGCCGTTCTCCTCGCGAACAATTCTCGTAGGCCGGCGCGGGTTTCCGATCCTTAATCGCCGACGGCATCGGCGGGCCATTCTTGAGGCAGCGACCGCCGTCGAGTCGAACCAGGCGGAAGCTCTCCTTTTCTCTCTCTCGCTCTTTCTCTCTTTCGCTTGCGCTCTATTCGACTGCGCTTCGAATCGCTGGGCCAGATTTCGTGAAGTTTGGTCTTCAATATTTGATGAAGCGCACGCGATGAACAGCCAAGCTAGCTAGAGACGCACATGTAGGTTGTACTTACTGAGACCCGTGGTCGAATTGGGTTGATGATTTTTCTTCCTGATGACCGTAAACGTAATGCACAGAAACATGTGGTTGTGATCGTATTAATTTTTCTCAAAATTGAGCAGAACTTTCACAAGAATTCCGGCATCGAACATGATTTAACTATGATTAGTCGGTATTGCAACCGACTGCCATGCGGCGGTCCCGGGTACGGTTCCCGGCGCGGATTCTTGTTTATTCATTCCTTGCTACTATGGAAAATTGACATAACTTCAATAGGTATACAGATTCTCCTGTTGTGATATTCACAACAGTGATCGAGAATAAACAATATTAAAAGAGAGCCCCTGCAGGGATTCAAACCCTGAACCGTTGAAGTCCCGGGTTCGATTCCCGGCGTTAATTATATCCTTTGTACTGGTACTTATACACAATCTTCTGCTGAGCAACATGTTTGGTAATAAAGAAAAGTAAAAGAGAGCCCATGCAGGGATTCGAACCTTGGACCGTCGCATTACAAGCCTGTAATCATAGCCAGTTGTGTTAGGAGTCGCGCAAGAGTCTATTTAAAATACAGTTCATAAATCTACTCGAACACTCTTGTCAAATCTGATAGGTAATTAACAGGGGGTTAGGACGTCCACAAAACAAAACGAGAGGGACGAGATCCGGTGCAGCGCCGGAAAAGAGACGTTTTGCAAAACTCAGTTCGTCTCTTTTCCTGCGCTGCACCGGACCTCGTCCAAATCTGATAAGGTTGACAAAGCCATTTTCTCTTGACCATTGACTACAGACATGTGCTTGGGGTGGGATCTCATGAGGCTAAATGTGGAAGTCAGGGTGGCTACAGTGGGCGTCGGCTGTGGTTGCGGTTAACAAGAGCCGATCGTCTCGAGTGGAGGGTGGCGGCGGCGGGGTTACCGATGGCATTGTAGAGGGCGCTCGCGGTTGCCTTTCTCCGTTGACGGCCGATGATCAATCTTGGTTACTTATTCATTCGCCTTTTTCTAATCTACTGTTCGTTAGTATGCGCTCTTGATATGCGGATTTGGGGAATCGTTTCGAACCAGACGATCGTTATAGACGGTTCCCATTTTCTTATCTATATTTTATTTGCATAGATATTAGTATTTTGGGATGCGCGTTTTCGTTCCACCACGGCTGAGGGTTTTAGTCGAGGTTTCTTATCGCTGGCTTGTTTTCGTTTGCGAAGAGATTAACTGAGGTAAGACCAAATTCTCTCATCTCTGTTTGTAGTTGTATTTTGTTGTTTGCAATTGGCTTCAACATCCGATAATCCTTTTTCATATTGCTGAGATGGAATATTTACAAACGGGATCGTCTAATAGGTTTAGAGACATATGGCCAAACACAGATAAGAAGTGTGAGGTATCAAAAAAATGTCGATTGTATTTCAATGACTCCCCATAAATGTTATCCCATTTTTCGCAGCGAAAACCAACGTGCGTTGACGACTTCATTGTTCCTGTGGGCAAATAACTTGAAGCAGACACTAAGAAGCGTTCATCAAAAACGCAATCATGATTTTGTCTTGAGATTTTGAAAATGGGAGATGAAAGTTTTGAGTGTACTTGTTAAAGTGAAAGGCAATCATAAACCATCGTGCTTCAAATACTTTCTCGTAAAACTGGGATGGTTAAGTTGCTGTTGCACAAATAAATATGGCTCTCAATTTTTAAAAGAATTAACTGCTGTTAAGGAGGCTTGAAAACGTATTCGTCTCAAAGCCTCACCCTTCCACCTCAGTGGGGATGAGGGCGTCCTGACGTGATAATTTTCCTTGGCTAGGATTCAGGCCTGGTAGGGCTCTTTACCTTGTACCTGAAATCGTACAGGCAGCCGGTTCCCACAACCGTATTTTCTTTTCGAAAGAAAGCGTGAATACAATTCTCACTTTCCTGAACAGTTTTGGAGGTCTCGGTCGGGAATTGAACCCGCGCTGTGGACGTAATAGTCTAACACGCTAACCACTATGCCACGTGGCACCTCAAAGCCGTAATAAATTAAGTCAAAGGAAGTGTATTGGGCAAGATGCCTCTAGATTATATTCAAAATCTTGATTGTGCAACTTACTTCGTAGTAGGATCTCAGGAGGACCGGTGTAATTTTCCCCCAGCCGCTGGTAGCACCGGAACGCAAGTTCCTCCAACCGACAGCTACAATTTAGAAAGTTTTGAGCAGTTCCTGCCCGAGGTGATGTAGAAACCGAGTTTACAAGTAAGGACGACGTACGTGTATACATGTGCGTGCGTATGCGGTGAGTGGTCCCCCCGTTCGGATTACGACGTACAAACTGGAGATCTCGTGTCTGCCTCGGCCTAGCCGTAATGAAAATGTGTGTACAATGGGAGCGACCGGCTCTATAGAGTGACGCCCCGGGAGGACGAACGAGAGAGCATCTCCAAAATGGAGACTGGCACGCGATTTATAATTTCTATCTCTCTCTTTCTGTGTGTGTGTGTCTCTGTCGCGCGCAGTGCTCCTTTTGGCCGGGCGACAACAACAAAGAGGAGGAAGATGAATCGGTGAGGCGACCGAGCCCGGGTTCTGTCGTAATCGTTCGTGGAGGTGGTGGTGGACGGGGAGGCGGTTGTAGAGAGATATGCGTGCGTCGAGTCGCCCAACCCAACTTTGCTCGTTCATCATGCGTGAGAACGCGGCACATGGACCACGGGGCCTTGATCGCCGGGCGCCATCCATTGCAAAATTGTCGTCGGCTGTCGTGGTTTAACGGATGGGACACCTGATTCGCTCGTCGGTGCTGTGGGCCGGGCTCGTTGCCACTAGATGGCGTTGCAATTTCTGCTCAAATTTGGCGGGACATGCACAATGTGATCACTTTATTAGGTCAGAACACCATTGCATCAGAGTGATAAAGTAACCAAATAAGGTGATCATTCACTGTATGTTGGACACTTTCTGTTTCTAGTAATAGGAACGTTAAGAACTTTATTGCGACTTTTGAAATCGATGTGGATAATTGTGCGGTAGTTGAGCACATTCGATGGTGGAGAAATGTGGCTTATTATGTATTCAACATTTTACAATCGGCTTAAAGGAGAAGAACTTTCTATTATTTACTATTGAATGTGTCAGCCTATTCGCATCTCGTATAGTCCTCAAATTGACTGAATTATGGGTGACATGTTCTGCTAATTTAAATTTCTATTGAGGTTTTTATTCCATTATTTTTCTATATTTTTAACAAAGGTTATTTACCGGGAAACATACCAATGAACTTCAGCAGTTAAAATACTGTGTCTATGTATTTTGTCAGTTTCTTACAAGTAGTTGTGATAAGTGGTCTTCATGGAACGTAACCGTAATTCGAATCTGTTTCGTCAGATAGTCTCATGTCCCGACGAGTCTGAAGCAGGATTTTTCCCCCGGCCTTTTCGAGCTTTATATCGTGCAATCAATTTCGAATGTTCAAAAGTACTGCTATGCGGTTCATGTTTAGTCAAACCATCGTCATATAAAGTTTGAGAAAAAACGTCAATGACAAGCTCTTCTGTTCATTTCGAGAGGTGCATACTCATTTATGCCCCCCCCCCCTAATGGGTATATCGTAATGCATTGTGTGTGTAGCCCTTTTTAAATTTTTCTCAATATTAGTCGAGCAAGAAGCAGAAAAAAAGAACCAGCTAACGTCTCAAATCAAGTAGACGCGATCACCGCTGCGACGTTGTACAAAAAATCGGTTGAAGAGGAAATCGATTTTCTTTCGATTCAACTGTTACCGCTTGCATCTTCTCTTCGATCGAGGATGGCCGAGAAGAGACTCTGTACATGGTGTCGCCAAATTTGTCGAACTTATCCACCAATGATTCGATCAAGGCATCAGTTCTTCAGATACAAATCTATAGTGTCAAAGTATTTTTTTTTTGGACTTTGACGGAGCGTACGATTCGCCGTAGCCCTGTCGATACTGCAATTGCTTGTGGTCGGCTGTGGGCTCGATTTCCGACGCGGAATCTCTTTTTATTTTATTCTGGAGTCCTTGTGAGAATGTGCCAGTTCGAAATTGTCTTTATCTGGCTCTCAGGTGTTGCCATAGCAACACTAGATGTGCTTAATTTTCTGTAGTGCTAATCACTACAGTGCTTGCAAAAAGATAGCACTGAGTTACAAGATTATTATCATGTTGACTAATTTTAGGAACTTCTATGTATGGTAATGCGGTATTTTGTGTGTTCATTTTTTTTTGTTTTTGTTTTTAAATTCACCGTAGCGCCTAGTGCACTACAGGAATACTGCACCTTCGTGTCTCTTTGGAGATATGTGAGGGGCAGGGAAGGGATGAGGGAGGCAGCTGGAATAGCCAGACTGAAGGATACACCCCTTAGCTCGAATTTGAAAGCTTAAATATTCTATCGGAATCTTGACAGGAGTTTTCGCAGCAATATGTTGACATAGACTTTTTTTACTATCGAATTGCGATGGCTGTATCACCATGTGTTAAGAGATGCAGCAGATCATACCAACGAACAATGTGAACGCTTTCACATAGTCAGATCCAAGCATCAGTCGTCGATTGACGGTGGCTGCCACCGTTGAGCCATTCCCTTCGCTCTCTTCCGAATGCCTCCCCGACCTGACATTCACATGCAACCCTCGTCGCGCTGCTCCTGTTATGGTGTGCACAGCGCACGTACGGGAAAGCAGCCTGCGCCAGCTGAGTGACATTTAGCCCGCACTCACTCCCTATAAGCCTCCCCTTCGTTACAACGCGATTCCGCTCTTTCTTCCCTCCCCCCACGTCTGATTTTCCCCCATCCTCTTCGGCAACCTGAGCCTCGTCGAATATTCCAATAATCCCTTTTTCCACCCGCCGCATCCACTCACGTATTCCAGGCATTTCCTCCCGCCTCCCTCATCTCTCTTCCTCCCCATGCATGCTCCGGTACTTTTTAACGAACGCCCAAACTTCATTAAATTGGAATTTTCGAGGGAATTTTGTGCTTAATGGTATTTCATTTGCTGCGTGCTCTGGCGAACGATACAGGGGGATTCGCATTGTTGGATTTACGAGGGTGTCGTGACAACAGATGGCGCTGTCGTTGATTTTGCACAGCGGCTGCTTAGAAATTTAAACGCCACCAAATATTTTTCTAATGAATCCATACATTCTCTCGCGTTGAATGTCTGTTAATTAATTCTTGCTCGGTGTGGATATCATTGGCTTTTCAAGCACATGTTGGCAATTGATGCGCAATCAATGAAATAGTTGAGAACCATGCCGATCTATCTGCCATTTTAACCTATGAGAAAACTAGTATGAAACATTGTGTCTCCCTCTTGAGGTAACTGGATTAGTACAACAATAATTGGTACTAAATGTCAGACAATGTCAGCACATGTTATGTAATAATAGCACCCTGTACTAAATTCTCAAAATCATAAATATAATCTAAATTGTTCACCAATGATTTCAGGTAATTAACTATTTTATGAAGTAGTTTTGTAGTGATTGTACATAATAAATTTAAAATCGAGTCATTATAATTACTCCAGTTTTTCAAGTTAAATTCAAACGTAATAGACTACAGCGACATCTGGCGACTTTTCGCACTTTACATTGCACTAAGTCAAGGCATAGATGTTCTGCTCGATTGGCGACAGGGTAAAAAAAAACTGAGCCGCTTTTTTTTGCCTCGTTTGTGAAAAAAAAGTACCATCTCCCTGGGGTGACTTTGGTGATGCGTGTTCCCTCTATTTCCAACGACTGGTAACTCCAATTTAAATATTTAAAAAAATCGAAATTTCGTAAACACGAAAGCCGCCAATAGAGAACCCACGCCGAAAAAGGTACGGATTCGCTCATTTAGATCTGTGCACGCACACGGGCACTGCTCCCTTTAGGGTTACATCTAGCAGTTTCCTACATTTTTGCTTCCATACGGAGTTACATAAATAATATGGTAACAAGCGCTATTATTAGAGCACACCTTTTTTTCTACGCAATTATGTTCGTCCTTAATAAAGAAATTTTTCTTTCTCAGCGCAATTTTACTTTCTGGAAGGGGGTGGTTCGGTAAGTTTTCCCCAGAGGATAGAAACTCTAGAGAACATGAGTCTTATTCGGATGGCATCTTTTTCGTGCGCCTACACATTATGTCCTGGGGTGCTTACCGAAAAAGCGTAGCATTCGTTCATTGCTCCTGAGATACCTGGCGATATTTCACAAAAACTGGGACGCACTTAGTCGCTTTGCTGAAATACCGTTTTTTGGTTAGTGCCTCAGGACATAACTTTTAATATGTGTATATTCGTGAAAGTTTCCCCCAGAAATGATGGTGCTTGTCTAATCGTTTTATTTCGTTGGTTTCATCGTACATGTACATGTACCGAAATCAGAACCAAGTGACTGGATTAACGAATTTCATTTTTCGATGTGTCTATTCATGTATAATGATCCTCAAAAATGGGAATACATTTTCCGCACGCCGTTATTTAATACGGGTGGCTGCGTCTTGGGTGTTCAGTAATTCGATTCATTTTTTTAGCATTGCGAGTGCTTTGTCTCAAACTTTCGAAAAATATTTTTTTCGGAGATCTCGTTTGTGGAATAGTGGCATTTGTTTGGCTTTGTCTTCTTATAGGAAACTTAGATGGAATAGGTAGTGGGGTGTGTGGGATCTAAAAGATGAACCGCCGCCGGGGTATGCCCCACCCATGGGCGTACTGTCCCTTCGAGCAACCCCCCCACCCACAACCCATCCTCTCTTAATTCACCTCATTTCTAAATAGGCCATGTTTCGTTGCAAAACTCATAACGGGCCAATTGTCTTTCCTCGTTCCCTCGTTCTTTCGACTCAGTGGCGATGATGTTATTATCTCTAATAAGAATGTTTGCATGCGCGCCCGGAAACATGTACTTAGCGGTTCTGCGCATGCGCCACCGCCGACGCCGCCGCCCGTAGTTGAAAAAGCTAATTTTACAGTCGCAATACCTCGGTGCACGCATGGTAGCCCGTGACTGCGTCGCTTGTGAAACGATCGAAGGCAAATGGGAGTGTCGTGTACCGATGGGTCCGTGGGTATGGCAACATGCTCCTGACCGGACGGTCCCGGGTTCGATTCCCGGCGCAGGCTCTTGTTTATTCGAGTCTGGGATACTGGCGGCAAACCTGAGCTCCCTGTCCTTAGCTTAGGGATGAAGGCAGCCTAGCTATACCAGCTGTCATTTCCCTTCCCTTCCCTGCCTCTCACATATTGCCATAGCGACACGAGGGGTACAAATCCTGTAGTACTAATCTCACTAAAGTGATTTAAAAAAAAATAAACAGGCCTGCGTCGCTAGTGTGTTGCCACTCGCGGGTGTTCACTCCGCTTTCGAACGGGCTTGAATGGGAGCGAAATCAGTTTTCGGATCCAAGCGAGGAAGGACGGCTAGAAAAAGGGGAGACATCTTGTATTTTCATTCGCATACTATTAATTTTGAAGATTCATTTGTTACCAATTTGAAAAATATTCTAACCGCAAACGTATTTTGCTTCCATTAGTGCCCTTTCGAAAGCGGTACAAACACGCGAGTGGCTACACACGAGTGATGCTGTCCCTTTGTTGACACTCCCTTTTGCCCTATCTTGTTATAATCGCGGTAAACACATGGAATCGCACGCACAGCCGCATTGCGCCCGTCGAAACAATGGAGAGACACACACACATACGAGTATGAGCCCGCTGAAAACAAGCGGCTATTCGAGCGTACAAAACCACCATCAGCCTCGCAGAATGCGCTTCTCTTATAATTCCTCTGCACATCCACCTCTTCTCTACCGCCGCCAACACCACTACCACCCGCACTAAATTCCTCCCCGCTCGATGTTGCGAATCAGGGGCCGGAAACCGTTGCTTTTGTCGTGGGAACGTTAAGCCTGGTTTACACGATCGATCATTTCTTGTGGTGGGCTTCCAAGAAATTATGTTTCTGTATAAGGATTGTTCCTTAAAACGACTCAACGTGCTGCTAGGAAATCTTTTGCCGCGTGTACGCGTTGTGTCACAAACAAAATTATATTACCATGGGGTTGAACATATCGTGTACTGTACTGGTTTTCATAATTACTTCAATTTATCGGTTGCAGAATCGATTGCCGTTGGAAGCAGAAACCAAACTGAAACCAAAGTGGTCAATGTATGTTGAAAGCCTGATACTGTATCGCAGTAGCGTGTCGTGTGTGATTGCGTAACAAGGGGCAGCCTTGGTTAGTTCGCGCTTGGGGTTGAGTGCAGCTGATAATAATGTTTCGTTAGACTTTGTCGCTGTTTGGAAGTATCCCCGTGTAGTTAACAATCAATTGCGACTCCGACACAAGAACTGTGCGCTCATTAACTCTCAAAAATAATTAAATATTTTTTTTCTGCATGGATATCTCTTTGTCATGCATTACTAAGTGGTTCTCGTCCATTTTAGTATTTACTTTAGTCAATCTAGATGTTTATAGAATAAAAACTGTTTGTACGAAATAATGTGATTAGCCAAATTCGACGTTGTAGCGTTGTCGATTTAAGGATGCTTCTTCTCTTTTTGGCTTTAGCTCATGTTTTGTAATTAATTTCGGTGGATGTCTAAATTTCCCTATCGAGGTCACCCCCATGCCGTCTGTTTTCTATCGAGATGCAGCTGCTTCTCTAGAGTGTGTTGCCGGGAGATAGCAAGCAGATGAGAATCATGTCTATTGAACCGTTTCGCATGTTTTGTGTTCATTCTAATGCCATATAAATGCTGGTTTCTGGCGGATATAATCATGGGAAAGAGCATTAGCTATTTTGAAGTGTTACGATTCGCGCTACTCCTTCTTAATAGTATTAGCGAGCTCTGTTTTTACGATTTTATTTTTTTGCAATGGTGTATGTTACTTTTTATTTCCTTTGCTGTTCATTTTTACGCTTTCCATTGCCTAATTTCATTTCTGGTATTAGTTTTCCCTAAGCATATGTGGGTAGACTCAATCGTTGCCTACACGGATCGTCTTTTGTTACAAATTGCATCAACTTCAACAACAAAGTGCAGTGACGATTTTTCCTTACATCTACCATACTGGTAAATGTAAACTAATGTATTTTTCACCACGAAATGGTAAGTTACGTTCTATGTGTGATCACATTTCAATTTAGCTGGTTGATTAATTGTCTTCAATTTCGATGAAAATTATCTTCCCGTCCGGTCATTTCAGTTCAAAAACCGCATATGTCATCGCTCGCACCACATAACAGCAAAGTTATCCAGCCAAAGTAGCCAGAAAGAAGCTTTATAAACTATCAGGGAAAATTCAGGAAAATTCGCCATCAACAAATTATGGCCTAACAGTGTTGAAACCGCATTTGTTTTCTGTTGCTGAGGCGTAGTGAGTCCGTGGTGAAATTTCTACTCGCCCGTAATGTCTCGATCTATGGTCAATCGGCAACTAACAGAATTTTCACCGAGGTCAAGCTCCCAAGTTCCCCGCGCGCTACGAAGTTGGGCCAGATATAAAGTAGGCCTACAGCCTGAGTGGCGAACGTGAGACGGTGACTTTCACCCGGGAGGCGTGTTTGCTGGTCCTGCGTTCCGCGAGATAAAACCGATGGTGCACCATCCGCGCATGCGCGGGGTTGACTCCTCCACCAGAGTTCGGGTCCTCGATCCCGTCGCTTTTCATCATCGTGGTCACGTACGGCGCTCGCCGCTAACACCTCCCTCTCCTCCATCCACCCCACTTTCTGCTCCATCTATTATCGCCGGGAGTTGGACAGTGGCGACCTCTGGTGACCGCCACGCGTTTGCAGCGCGATTTTGTCTTAGCGCATCGTGGTCGATTTTCCAGACTAAGATCACCGCCGTTCTGACAAAAAATCTGAAATTTCGGAAAATTCGGTGGCCGAATTTCAATTGAATTATACGGCCTAATCAAGGTACGTGCTAATTTAATTTAGGATGAACTGCCACTGCAACTGTCCACTAGATTCATTGATTACAATCACGTTCAAATACTGTAAAATTAAATTATTTTTGGCTTCCAATGTTACATCCTGTTAAAAGTTTTTGGTTGAAGTGTTGGTGGTCTGAGTTTTACGTAAAGACGGTATTTCACTAGGCGAATAATCGCGGCGAATGCAGCTGAAGCGCGCAAATTACAGCAGCACGTGAATTGCAAAAA